>JARQOC010000010.1:31417329-31434920 GCA_033576535.1 Allobates femoralis | reverse complement strand
ACCACGGCTCTGGCATCTCTACAGCAGGGAGACCAATGACTGTGGGGGACTCCTCACTATCACTATCATCTATAGAGTTATATTGCATTTTTTTTATCCATCTGCAGTCTATAGCTGGGTCCTGTAGGGGGCGTCAGTCACTTGTGTTGCATATTTTGTTGCAGGGCAGCCCGCCTTGTCTAACAGCTGGGCGTCATTAATAGGCTGCTTTCTGACTTTATGCTTCACTCTTTGAGTGGCTGCCGCCCTGTAGTGATCTCCTGTCCAGTGATACCACCAATCTCCTCCTTGTGGCACGGCTGGACGCAGATGCCACAATCGCCCCCGTGTCAGGGTTGTAGGGGATGGAGCATTGGTGTTGAGAGATATGGGTTGCTTCTGAGGTGGCTGATAGTATCCTGCTAAATGCAATGCTATTTGTAAGAGGCCAAATTTGGTGAGTTTTTTTTTTTTTCTATATATTTTCTATGTACCAATTCGGTGATTTTTGCTTAAAGCTAAATTATACATGTGTTATACATGTGGCTAGGTACTCATAGGCGTGAGGGTCCGTGACGGGGGCTACGAGCTTACGCTATTTTGGTCCAAAATAACAAACTAACTCCTCACTATCATCTATAGAGTTATATTGCATTTTTTTTATCCTTCTGCAGTCTACAGCTGTGTCCTCTAGGGGGCGTCAGTCACTTGTGTTGCATATTTTGTTGCAAGGCAGCCCGCCTTATCTAACAGCTGGGCGTCATTAATAGGCTGCTTTCTGACTTTATGCTTCACTCTTTGAGTGGCTGCCGCCCTGTAGTGATCTCTTGTCCAGTGATACCACCAATCTCCTCCTTTTGGCACAGCTGGACGCAGATGCCACAATCGCCCCCGTGTCAGGGTTGTAGGGGATGGAGCATCTGTGTTGAGAGATATGGGTTGCTTCTGAGGTGGCTGATAGTATCCTGCTGAATGCAATGTTATTTGTAAGAGGCCAAATTTGGTGAGTTTTTTTTTTTTTCCTATATATTTTCTATGTACCAATTCGGTGATTTTTGCTTATGACTCACCCTTTCAGCAGTCCCGCGGTGTTTGCCTGTCGGCTTCTGCATCCTGCACTCAGGACCTGCGTTGTTCTTCCGAGAGCACGCTAAGGATGCACGCGCAACACTTCTTCTTTTCTTAAAGGACCAGTGTGCCTCACCCAGAAGTGCTTCTGAATGGGTTAATTATTCTGTAAACCAACTTTAAGTTTATGTCGGGACAGAAAGAGCCGTGATTTGTGAGAGACTGTCCATGGTGCTGAAGCCCTGGCTTCATTCATAAATCCCAGCTCTTTCTGTCCCGACATAAACTTAAAGTTGGTTTACAGAATAATTAACCCATTCAGACACATGATGTCATGTCACCATGTATCCAGGGGGGGAAAGACAACCCCTGGACAGATGGTGTCATGACACCAGCGTCTGATTAACCCCTTAATCACCGGTTTAAAACCCCCTCGGTAGCACAGTGCTGAATGAACTCCTGAACAGCCGACATTGTAAAAACATGTACAATTAAGCTGATAAGTGTAACTTTGCAATAAATAATAAATTATACATACAATAATGCTTCACTGCTGCTGTCACAGCAATGAAACATTATTGTAACTGTATGGGGATAGCAGGAATGCTGTTCCATGGTCCATCAAGACCATGGACAGCAGAGAAGAAAAAACTACACACACGCACTCACACCTCACACTCGCACCACATACACTTACATACAGCCAGGCACATTCACCACACGCACCACACTCGCACCACACTAGCACCAAACTAGCACTGCACTCGCATCACTGTCATGCATCAAAAACGCAGCGTTTTTGATGCATGATAGTGTGCCTCCACCCTTACAGTACTAGTCTGCCTTTGTTGTATTTACTCCTCTTCCTGGCTGACATTCCTTCGCTTCTTCTGGCACAAGCTCTGTCTCCAGTGTGATGTGACCTGTCCTACTGATAGAGGAAATGAGTCAAATCCTGAATAATCCTCACAATTCCCTGAAGGAAACTCAGATTGTGGAGTGTCCTGAGAACAGAGCAGTAGGCTCACTGAGAATGTGAGAGGGTCCCAGGCGGCTGCACCCCAGGGGTCCACAGCACAAGTGCCCTGTAATATTCAGTGTCTGTAAACACTTCATCAATTACATGATCTTGAATTATCTCATCCTCCAGTCATCTCCAGAGCTGCAGTCACTATTCTACTGTTACATCATGGCTTATCCTCCAGTCACATCCAGAGCTGCAGTCACTATTCTACTGTTACATCATGGCTTATCCTCCAGTGCTGCAGACACTATTCTGTTGTTATCCGGTGTATTATCCTCCAGTCACCTCCAGACACTTTTGTTACATCGTGTCGTATCCTCCAGTCACTTCCAGAGCTGCAGTCACTATTCTGCAGTTACATGGAGCCTTATCCTCCAGTCATTTCCAAAGCTCCAGTCACAATTCTGCTGTTACAACCTGTCTTATCCTCTAGTTACCTACAGAGCTGCAGTCTCTATTCTGTTGTTACTTCACATCTTATTCTCCAGTCACCTCCAGGACCACAGTCACTATTCTGCTGTTACCTTGTATCTTATCCTCCAGTCACGTCGAAAGCTGCAGTCACTATTCCACTGTTACATCATGTCTTACCCTTCAGTCACTTCCAAAGCTACAATCACTATTCTGCTGTTACATCAGGTCTTATCCTCCAGAGCTGCAGTCACTAATCTGTTTTACAGCATGTGTTATCCTCCAGTCACCTCCAGAGCTGCAGTCACTATTCTGCTGTTACATTGTGTCTTATCTTCCACTCACCTCCAGGGCTACACTCACTATTCTGCTGGTACATTGGGTCTTATCTTCCACTCACCTCCAGGGCTACACTCACTATTCTGCTGTTACATTGTGTCATATCCTCCAGTCACCTCCAGCGCTGCACCCACGATTCTGCTGTTACATTGTGTCATATCCTCCAGACACCTCCTGAGCTGCAGTCACTATTCTGCTATTACATCGGGTTTTATCCTCCAGTCACCTCCAGAGCTGCAGTCATTATTCTGTTGTTGCATCGTGTCTTAAAGAGGTTTGACACTGGTATTTGCATGCGTTGCGTCGGCATGCGTCCTAGTGTGGCTGCCTACAGATCCACACTGCCTCACTATCTTTAACATGTGTACGCAGGGTGAATGCGCATCAGTTTGCATCCGTCTGCGTCCCGCTGCACATTTTTTATGTACCCGGAAAACACAACATGTTGCGATTTTGGCCCGTACCAGGGCACATTAATTCACCGCATGCATCCTGATGCAGCGAAACAACAAATGGAGTTCAATGGTGCTGCATTGCCATCCTGATAGCAGCAGATGGTGCTGCTATATCAGAGGGCACAAGGAGAAAAAAGGCTTCTGCTCCCTGTGCCCTCTGATCATTGAATGAGTTAGCAGAGACTCGGGCGTGGTAAGTGGTGATGTCATCGCTGACATTGTTGCCATAGTAACCAAACGAGCGGTTACTGTAACAACAGTGATCTCGGATGACCGCAGTTAACTACCTGCTTACCAGTGTCGCTATCACCGCAGTTCCTGAATGAGCTGCCTCATTCAGGAGCCACAGGAGTTAACACCCTGCTTATCGTGCTGCTATTCCTGCAGCTTATTCAGGAGCCACGGTGATAGTAGTGCCGATAAGCAGGAAGTTAACTGCGGTGATCCGAGATCACCATTGCTATAACAGCTTGTTCAGTTACAATGATAACGGTGTCAGCAGTGATGTCACCGATTACCAGGCCACAGTCTGATCACTCATTGAGTAATCACAGAGCATAGGGAGCAGAAGCCTTCTTTCTCCCCGTGCTCTCTGATATAGCAGAGCTGCATCTGTTGAAGACAGAACACCAGAATCGTGGAGGGGTGCGAGGGAGTAATAAAGATGGCGTCTCTAAGTGTGTCTGTGTATTTATTTCTAAGAATTTTTTTCTGTGTGTGGTGTCTTTTTTTTTTAAACCTTTATTGGAGATTGTTAATGGCCGGGTTTAACTTGGCCTGACATTAAGACACGATGTTCCAAACGCCAGTGTGAAACCTACCCATCAGTCACCTCCAGAGATGCACTCACTATTCTACTTTTACATTGTGTCTTCTCCTCCAGTCACCTCAAGAGCTGTAGTCACTATTCTGTTGTTACATCGTGTCTTATCCTCCAGAGCTGCAGTCAACATACTGCGATTCTTGATATGTAAATGATTCCTGGATTGAAATTTTTTTTACATATATAATCTGATAATAGTGACATTCATTAGTATTCAGCCCCCGCTGAGTCAGCACTTTGTAGGACCACCTTCCTCTGTCTTGCATTAGTATTCAGCCCCCGGCGTCAGTACTTTGTAGGACCACCTTTCTCTGTCTTGCATTAGTATTCAGCTCCTGAGTCAGCACTTTGTAGGACCACTTTTCTCTGTCATGTATTGGTATTCATCCTCCTGAGTCAGCACTTTGTAGGACCACCTTTCTCTATCTTTTGGGTCTGTCTCACCGGCTTTGCTCATCTAGTGGTGACATTTTGCTCTTCTTTGCTCTCACTCAGTGATTGGATGAAGATATCTGCGATGTCACAGATTCTCAGTGGATTTGGGTCTGGACAGTGACTGGGCCATTCACATATAGGAATATACTGTGATCTAAACCCTCCATTGTAGATCTGTAACACATCAGACTCTGGCCTACCAAAGAAACCGTCAAAAAGAACCTGAAAACTGACCTCTTTCGACAAGCCTACAACCTGCAGTGACCTTCATTTCACCAAACTGCAGCATGACCAGCCCTACCCTCACCTACTATATCCTCACCCATCCCTTGGAGACTGTGAGTCCTCGTGGGCAGGGTCCTCTCTCCTCTCCCACTATATACTCACCCATCTCTTGTAGACTGTGAGCCCTCACAGGCAGGGTCCTCTCTCCTGCCCCACCCCTTGTAGACTGGGAGCCTTCATGGGCAGTCCTCTCTCATCGACTACTGTATTCACACCCATCCCTTGAGCCCTCCAGGGCAGGGTTCTCTCTCCTCAACTATCCTTTGTAGACTGTGAGACCTCGCGGGCAGGGTCCCCTCTCCTCACCTACTGAATCCTCACCCATCCCTTTTAGACTATGAGTCCTCGCGGGCATGGTCCCCTCTCCTCACCTACTGAATCCTCACCCATCCCTTTTAGACTATGAGCCCTCGCGGGCAGGGTCCTCTCTCCTCCTGTGCCTTGTATTGTTCATAATTATTGTAATTGTCTATGTAAGACCCCTTTCGCACCAGCGTTTTTGCTGATGTGCGGCAGATCTGGCAGATTTACCGCATCTGCCACTTAACAACCACACTTGCGGCACGGATCTGGCAAGCCCCATGCATTGTCTATGGGGCTTGTGGTCAAGTGTGGTTACGCCGGATCCAGCACTTGCGGCCACAATAAAAAAAGCTGCAAGCAGCGTATTTTTTTCGTGGCCGCAAGTGCCGGATCTGCCAGAACCGCACTTGCCACCCCGGACCGCAAGCCCCATTGACAATGCATGGGGCTTACCAGATCCGGGCCACAAGTCGGACGATCTGGCAGATGCGGCGCCACATGCCGGATCGGCCGCATATCAGCAAAAACATTGATGTGAAAGGGGTGTTAGCCCCTTTTTACATGTAAAGCGTCATGGAATATATGGTGTTATGATAATAATATTGAGGGTCGTTGTCCTGCTGGAAGGTGTACCTAAGCCCCAGGCTCAGAGCTTCTGCAGCTTTTAACAGGCTTTCCTTCAGGATTGTCCTGCAAGTAGCTCCATCCATCTACCCATTACCTCTGACCAGCTTCCCTGCCCCTTCTGAAGAAAAGTCTCCCCACAGCAGGATGCTGCCTCCACCATGTGTGACGGTGGGGATGGGGTTCTCAGGGTGATGTGCAGGGTTAGTTTCTACCACACATGGTGTTTTACATTAAACCCAGTTCTACATTAGTTTTCTCTGCCCAGAGCCCTGTATATAATTGTATATGTACAGTCGGTATAACCTGGGCATCTCCTTTGTATAATTGTATATGTACAGGTGGTATAACCTGCACATCTCCTGTACATAATTATATATGTATGGCTAGTATAACCTGCACATCTCCTGTATATAATTATATATGTACAGCCGGTATAACCTGGGCATCTCCTGTATATAATTATATATGTATGGGCAGTATAACCTGCACATCTCCTGTATATAATTATATATGTACAGCTGGTATAACTTAAAGGGATCCTATCACCTCCAAAACGCCTCCTAAGCCACCAAAACATGTCCCTGCAGCATCCTATCACTAATCTCACACTCCTTTTGTCTCCTAAAAGCATCCTGTGAAAGTGCATAAAAACGTTTTAATACTCACTCATTAGTGATTATAATTAGCAGGGGCTATATTCTTTAGTCCCCAGGGCGTGTTGTTTTGCAGCCTGAATGATCCACCTTCTCTCTGTCTGTGTGCTTTGCTTGTGCAGGCTTTACCCTTCCCTCTCTCTATTACTCACAATATGCAAATCATTAGTCCTTCCTTCAGCTCCACATCAGAGTAGCACAGACAGAGAGAGGTTGGATCCTGGAGGCTGCAAAACAACACGCCCTAGGGGCTAAAGAATATAGCTCCTGCTAATTATAATCACTAATGAGTAAGTATTAAATAGTTTTTATGTACTTTGACAGGATGCTTTTAGGAGACAAAAGGAGTGTGAGATTAGTGATAGGATGCTGCAGGGACATGTTTTGGTAGCTTAGGAGGCGTTTTGGAGGTGACAGGATCCCTTTAAGGATCTTTCCTATATAATTATATATGTACAGCTGGTATAACCTGGTCATCTCCTGTATATAATTATATATGTACAGCTGGTATAACCTGGGCATCTCCTGTATATAATTATATATGTACAGCCGGTATAACCTGGACATCTCCTGTATATAATTATATATATATACAGCCGGTATAACCTGGGCATCTCCTATATATAATTATATATGTACAGCTGATATAACCTGGGCATCTCCTGTATATAATTATATATGTACAGCTGGTATAACCTGGGCATCTCCTGTATATAATTATATATGTACAGCCAGTATAACCTGTGCATCTCTCGTATATAAACATACATGTACAGCTGGTATAACCTGAGCATCTCCTTGTTTATCATTTGAAGGCATACGTGCAGCTGGTCTAAGGGGCCTTTCACACTTGCGGCTTTTTACGGATTTGGAAGATCAGGAAAACACCTGATTCTTACAGGATTCGTTTTTTTTGCCCATTCTCTTTAATGATTTCAGGAAAAAACATGAAGCAACAAGATTCTACCTGACAAAATTAAAGTGAATGTGCAAAATACTGTGATGGCCAAATTACACGCTCCAACGTCGGTCCGATATTGGACCCAACGGCGCGGGAGCGCGCTTTTTCTGCCCAGATTTCCAAGATCGTATCGGAGATTTACACAGCGCGATATCGGCATATAACGTCTCTACGATGTGTACGCCCCCCTTGTACGGCCGACCCAGGAACGACCATTTATCATGGGAGAGAATAGGGGACGTTGTACTGCACATCGTAGTTGGGCGTTTACACAGCCCGATCCGGCTCCAACCCTCCATCCAATATCGGGCCATTGGAGAGCAGGCTCATTCGATCCCCGATATCGTTTTGGCATCGTTCGTGCATCGTATTGGACATTTATACTATACAACGCACAAACGATATCGGGGCCAACGCACGAACCACGTGACATTTGGTCGGAGTTGGACGCTGATATTGGGACGTGTAAACCCACCATAAGAATCGGGTTTTTGCCTGATCTTCCAAATCAGGAAAAAACCGCAAGTGTGAAAGGCCCCTAACAGGCATTTTCAGTGGCTGTTACCTGTATCGGGTCCCTATATCTCACTACCTGGTAATCGAGGCTGATGTGACATTTTGATGGGAATTGTCCTGTGGGTGCAGCTGCAGCCTCGTGTTCTCTTCCAGTTCCCGGTGGACTGCGCTCAGTGTTTATTTCTTGGTCTCGGCAGAACATCTGCAGACATCTGCCTCATCCTGATGACGCGGATTGTGTGTAGCTCTTGTTGTCTCTCCTCGCCTTGTGTGGGAAAATAAGGATCTTCTGCCACAGTCAGGATTTCGGTCAATCGTGGGCAGCGCCATTTAGTCAATTACAAGGCCTGAGCCGTGTTCAACCTTCTGTAGCCAGGGTGTGAGGCCGCATCACCGCCTCTTACATAGCTGATAGTGAAGGAGCGGAGTGACACCCCTGGTGGTTGGGGTTTTGTTTTTAAGGTCTTCGAGGGCTGATTGGAGCTGCTACATATTGAGTCACACAGGACCGAGCGCCTCGGAGTGCAGCAATGAACAGATCCTTTCTGATCTGACAATTTAAAGGGAATCTGTTCTCAGGATCACAGCATCACAACCTCAGCGGCAACGGTGACAGCAGCGATATGAGGAGCACATAGCGTTATCCACAAGCTGTAACTGTCCACAGCGGATCGGCACCAGACACAACCGACTGCCTGTAGCTGATCGGCACTAGACACAACCACCTGACCGATCGCAACAGATGGGCACCAGCCACAACCATGTGACCACCCGCAACAGATCGGCACCAGCCACAACCATGTGACCACCCGCAACAGATCGGCACCAGCCACAACCATGTGACCACCCGCAACAGATCGGCACCAGCCACAACCATGTGACCACCCGCAACAGTTCGGCACCAAATACAACTGTGGTGAGCCTCGGGGGAGGTGCCAAGTGTTGCAGAGGGGCCAGCTGGGATATGTAGTTCCACTGACAGCAGATGGTAATGTCACAGTAGCTGAAGTGGGCATCTAAACCCCTAAACACTTCATTCGTGTCCACAACAATGGTCAAAGTGGGAGGTTGCACTTGTTGTGATGGTATATGATCCCCCCGGGGGCACTCCTGTAGTAGTGATGTCTGGGTGCAGATGTTATAGCGCCCGAGATGTTTGTGCAATTTTAGGTAGCCACACACCCGGGTGAACTTGAACACATAACACTTTACTATAGGTAATAATTTAATACAGTCTGTCGGAGACAAATTGACTGTGGTTCACCATATAGGAAACACTGGATATTTTGTGTATGAAACATAGTTTCTTCTCATGGAACAAGCAAATTTAGGTTCTCTCAGGCGGCTGGGGAACAGGCCTCTTCACTTAGTATTACCTGGACTGTGCACAGTATTAACTTCCATACCATGAAGAAGGGACCTTCATGGCTTGGTTCCCCATGGTGATGGGTATGGAGCTACTCATGAATTTGGCGCTACCGTTCCCTATTGCAGGGGTTTGGACAGACATAGTTTGTGGTGTGGAAGTCACGCTGCACTGGTTCTGAATGGAAGCCAATATGAACTAGCATGGAGGAGACACCTGTTCAGCCACATCTCTCCTGGATGTATCAAGCGTCACTCCTTTGTGGAGGCAATTAAATGGAGAAATGATGTCCCCTCAGAGAGGACTTGGATAGAGATGCTGGGAGCAGTAGAACTACCTCCCTCTCTTTCTCTTGCCTACTCTGACTAGAAACCAGTTTCAACCAGTTCCAGGAAGTGTGAGAGGCCTGAGGTAGAGGCTCCTCCCGCCATTGCTATGTGTGAGAGGCCTGAGGTAGAGGCTCCTCCCGCCATTGCTATGTGTGAGAGGCCTGAGGTAGAGGCTCCTCCCACCATTGCTATGTGTGAGAGGCCTGAGGTAGAGGCTCCTCCTGCCATTGCTATGTGTGAGAGGCCTGAGGTAGAGGCTCCTCCTGCCATTGCTATGTGTGAGGCTTGAGATAGAGGCTCCTCACATCATTGCTATGTGTGAGAGGCCTGAGGTAGAGGCTCATCCTGCCATTGCTATGTGTGAGAGGCCTGAAGTAGAGGCTCATCCTGCCATTGCTATGTTGCCTGAGGTAGAGGCTCATCCTGCCATTGCTATGTGTGAGAGGCCTGAGGTAGAGACTCATCCCATCATTGCTAAGTGTGAGAGGCCTGAGGTAGAGTCTCCTCCCGCCATTGCTGTGTGTGTGGCCTGAGGTAGAGGCTCCTCCCGCCATTGCTATGTGTGAGAGGCCTGAGGTAGAGGCTCCTCCCGCCATTGCTGTGTGAGAGGCTTGAGGTAGAGGCTCCTCCTGCCATTGCTATGTGTGAGAGGCCTGAGGTAGAGACTCATCCCATCATTGCTAAGTGTGAGAGGCCTGAGGTAGAGTCTCCTCCCGCCATTGCTGTGTGTGTGGCCTGAGGTAGAGGCTCCTCCCGCCATTGCTATGTGTGAGAGGCCTGAGGTAGAGGCTCCTCCTGCCATTGCTATATGTGAGAGGCCTGAGGTAGAAGCTCCTCCCGCCATTGCTATGTGTGAGAGGCCTGAGGTAGAGGCTCCTCCTGCCATTGCTATGTGTGAGAGGCCTGAGGTAGAGGCTCCTCCTGCCATTGCTATGTGTGAGAGGCCTGAGGTAGAGGCTCCTCCCGCCATTGTTATGTGTGAGAGGCCTGAGGTAGAGGCTCCTCCCGCCATTGCTGTGTGAGAGGCTTGAGGTAGAGGCTCCTCCTGCCATTGCTATGTGTGAGAGGCCTGAGGTAGAGGCTCCTCCTGCCATTGCTATGTGTGAGAGGCCTGAGGTAGAGACTCCTCCTGCCATTGCTATGTGTGAGAGGCCTGAGGTAGAGGCTCATCCCACCATTGCTATGTGTGAGAGGCCTGAGGTAGAGACTCCTCCTGCCATTGCTATGTGTGAGAGGCTTGAGGTAGAGGCTCCTCCTGCCATTGCTATGTGTTGTCCAAATATCTTTATTGAAATTTCAAGGGAGGGGGGAGGGGAGGGAATTAGATACATAAATAAAGAGGGAGGGGGAGGGGGGAGGGGAAGGGTAATAAACGTAACAAGTAAACAAACCAACAAATAACATGAACGGTACAAGTCGTAAGTACATATGCAAATTCAAATACAGCGCTCGTACAAAAAGAGAGAAAATTGGAAAGGTACAAATGAATATCCGAATACTGAATAGTCCAAACACACTCTGTGCATTTTGTCGCAAATCGTAATGCAAGCTGACCGCCTGACCGTCTGCAACAGATGGGCACCAGACACAACCGCCTGACCATCTGCAACAGATGGGCACCAGACACAATACCTGACTGCCTACAACAGATGGGCAGCAGACAACCACCTGACCGCCCGCAATGGATCGGCAGCAGACAGAACCACCTGACTGCCCATAATGGATTGGCATCAGACACAACCACATGACCATCCACAACAGATGGGCACCAGACACAACTGTGATGAATTGGCCACCAAACCTGGCAGCTCTCTAGTGCCCCCATTATGCTCAGGACAGTCAGGGAACTGACTAAGGATAAAAGAGGGACTGCAGCTGTCCTGTCTGTGTTGGCTTTAACGACAGCCGTACGTCTCTAGACGTCGGCTGTCATTACCCGGTGTTTGAAGTGAGCTCCGGCGTGGAGCTCACTTCAAACCTCCCACATCTCAGCTGATCTCACTAGCTGAGATGTGGGAGTAACAGCACCAATCAGTCCCGCCATCCGATCGGTGCTGTTAACCCCTTAGATCCCGCCATCAATCTCTGAGAGCGGGATCTAAGGGAGCCGGAGCGGGCAGCACGCGCTTACCGGGCTCCAGGGGAGATCTCGCGATAGTATCGCGGGATCTCCCGTGCTGACGTCATAGGCCGGGGTCCTGGCTTGACCCCGGAGCCTGTCACTGAGCATTTCCTGGTTGTGGTTGGCAGGGGCTGCCAACCACAACAGGTCCGCGATTCTGACAGATACAGAGGAGCTGCAGCTCCTCTGTATCTGTCAGAAGCGATCGGACTGTGCAGTTGCATGCCTCTCACAGGGGCTGTGTAAAAGTAAGAATCAATAATCAAATAAAGTTTTTACAAAGTTGAAAAAAAATAAAAAAACATAAAAGTTCAAATCACTCCCCTTTTCTCCCATCCACAATAAAAGTATTTAAGAAAAAACAAACAAACACATATTTGGTATCGCCGCGTTCAGAATCGCCCAATCTATCAATATAAATAATCAAATAATGAGAACCGTAAACTGCGTAGCGCAAAAAATGGTTCAAACGCCAAAATTACGTTTTTTTGGTCACTGCAACAATGCTAAAAAATGCATTAACGGGCGATCAAAACAGCGCATCCACCAAAGTATGGTATCATTAAAAATGTCAGCTCGAGACGCAAAAAATAAGCCGTCATCCAGCCCCAGATCCCGAAAAATGAGGACGCTACGGGTCGCAGAACATGGTGCAAAAAGTGCAATGTTTTTTTTTTCATGCCTTTGAATTTTTTTCCACCACCTAGATACCAATAAAGGTATACATGTTTGGTATCTACAAACTCGTACTGACCCGAGGTATCACACGGTCACGTCGGTTTTACCATATAGTGAACAAGGCGACTACAAAACCCAAAAAACAAACGTCTTATTGCACTTTTTTTGCAATTTCACTGCATTTAGAATTTTTTTGCAATTTCCCTGTACACTATATGGTAAAACAAATTATTGCATCTGAAAGTACAACTCGTCCCGCAAAAAACAAGCCATCATATGTCTGTGTCGACAGAAAAATAAAAAAGTTATGTCTCTTGGAAGCCGAGGAGCGAAAAAACGAAAATGAAAAATTACAAATTTCTTCGTCACTAAGGGGTTAAGGCACCCCTCAGTGAGTGTGGGGAGTGAGGCCCAGGCTAAAAGTACATATAATAACTGCCACTCCATCACTGATAGCTCCTGAATAACACAAGCACCAATTGCTGCCACCAGTTTCTCGTTTGATACAAACCTGACCCATGAACAGATTTCTAGCGGGTCAGAAACCAATCCAGGTAGTGTATAATATTAAATGACCACATGGAAGTGGAAATTTTGTGATCAAGATGAAAGAGCAGCCCAACATTAAATTTATATATTTGATTGCCTTAAGGGCACACTAGATAATATTTATATACCAATTAGTTATAAAGATATTACAGATGTTCAGTTATGCAAACAAAAGATAAATAGGGTACACACAGACATATGCAATTCAGTTACCAGTTTCCTTGCTGCTGGTGGCCATACAGAGGCAGTGCCAGGCCACCGAGTTCCCTTGTGTATACTGTGTACTCTTGACACGGGATGTAAAGGGGTCCTCTTGAAAGTAATACACTGATGAGAGTTGGCAGGGGGCTTTTGTGAACCAGTCCCACCCACTGAACTTCCTGTGGTGACCTCATGTGGGCTGTTTTTTTCATACCTAAAGATGGCTATTAAAATGCAGCCTTTCCCATAACTCTGAATGGGAGCGTTGTAGGTGGAAGACAATGCTCTTATTTTTGGTTATGATTTTGGCCTTCCAATGGTAGAACAGACGACTTACCTGTGATAGTCCCACTGGCCACTATTAATTTTGGGTTAGGTAGGAATGTTGCACAGTTAAACACAAATATGCGTTGTGATCCTATACCTCTCCAGGTGTCATATTTATGGGATTTAAGAGTAGTGAAATTTTAATATTTCTTGTCCTATCGCCTGGATGTCTGGCAGAATTCTATGAAGTCCCCTAGCAGAGGAAGTGACTTCTCACCTTTTTTCTGCAAATTCAGGAGGGAAGGTGGGGAGGGGGTGTCTTCCTTTTGAGTATTTACCTTTTGGTTCCCTTCTATCAGCAAACTCCATTTGCTATGGAGCTTCTTTTGTTCCAGGATATCGCCATGGGTACAGAGGAGATTTTTGTGTCTTAATCAACAAATGACACCTCTTAATTAACATATTACATTGTAGAGGGGATTCCAGAGGAAGGGGGCCATGAGCTTTCACTAGCCTAGCTAACAGAAGCAGATGGATGAATTGGTTTATAATTGATTATTGGGATGTTGCTTGATTGAAAGGCCAGAACATATCCCTCTTTCATCACAACAACCATCTGACTATCTGCAACAGATCGGCACCAGACACAACCAACTGCCTGCAATGGATTGGGATCTCACACAGCCACTGACACAGATCAACACTTGACATAATCAGAGACTCTTATTTATTAGTGTTTTTACATTCAGGACAGTGTTATTTCCAGGTGTCCAACCTGGGACGGCCAGGAAATCACTTTTTCAGACCTGTTTACCTAGGAGGATACCGTTAGTATAAATACACACCTCATGTTATGCTCCATTAACTATTCTTTTCTAATAGTGTCTGTGTTCTTCTAGTAATGGGTGGGGCAAATATGTGTTTTCTGTTGATGTCTGGGGCAGAGATATGTGTTCTTCTGGTA
Source organism: Allobates femoralis (assembly GCA_033576535.1). Lineage (NCBI taxonomy): Eukaryota > Metazoa > Chordata > Amphibia > Anura > Aromobatidae > Allobates > Allobates femoralis. Next base: position 31,420,565 of record JARQOC010000010.1, on the reverse strand, counting down.
AGTTCTGGGACGAGGATGTGTCCTTCTTGTAACAGAGCAGAGATCTGTGTCCTTCCGGTAATGTCTGGGGCAGAGGACTGTGTCCTTCCGGTAATGTCTGGGGCAGTGATCTGTGTTCTCCCGGTAATGTCTGGGGCAGTGATCTGTGTTCTCCCGGTAATGTCTGGGGCAGTGACTTGTGCTTTCCTCATAATGTCTGGGGCAGAGATCTGTATTTTTCTGCAAATGTCTGGAGCAGAGATCTAAGTTCTCCTGGTAATGTCTGGGGCAGTGAACTGTATTTTCTCGGTAATGTCTGGAGCAGAGATCTGTGTTTTCTCGGTAATGTCTGGAGTAGATATTTGTGTTTTTCTGGTAATTTCTAGGGCAGAGATCTGTGTTCTTCTGGTAATGTCTAGGGCAGGGTTCTGTGTTTTTCTGGTAATGTCTAGGGCAGGGTTCTGTGTTCTTCTGGTAATGTCTGGGGCAGGGTTCTGTGTTCTTCTGGTAATGTCTGGGGCAGAGATCTGTTCTGATAATGCCTGGGCAGTGATCTGTAATATTCTGGTAATGCCTGGAGCAGAGATCTGTGTTCTCTCGGTGAGGTCTGGAGCAGAGATCTGTGTTCTCTCGGTGAGGTCTGGAGCAGAGATCTGTGTTCTTCTGGTAATGCCTGGAGCAGAGATCTGAGTTCTCTCGGTGATGTCTAGAGCAGAGATCTGTGTTCTTCTGGTAATGTCTGGGGCAGTGATCTGTGTTTTCTTAGTAATGTCTGGAGCAGAGATTTGTTCTCCTGGTAATGCCTGGGGCAGTGATCTGTAATCTTCTGGTAATGCCTGGAGCAGAGATCTGTGTTTTAAAACAAGGTCCTAAACAAAGCAGAAAATAAGAGTCTGATTAGAGGCTGTTATCTGTACAGACCACAATGAAGACACGTCCTCCACACAGACCTCCGTATCCGCAGAGTGCGCTGCATAGTCCGGGATGTCACATACTCACTACACATCAGCCACGTACAGAAGCCGCAGAGAGGAGGGAGCGCAGACAAGATTTGAACATGGCTGAGAGGTTGTTGCCTCTTAAGGACCAGGGAACTTTTCGTTCTTTCCTCGCCAGCAGCCGATAGGTCATACGAGGACATGGGTTTTGCATGCAGAGTTCTAGTTTTTAATGGCGACATTTAATTCAGCTTAGAATCTTTTTTTAAAAACAGCAAAAAATCTTTGTGGGGTGAAAGAAAACCCCCCCGAGATGCTGCTAGTTTTAGGCTTTAAGTTCTACAACAGCTTTTTGCATTAAAAACTGAGGTACTGTAATTGGTAGATCTGGTAGAGCAGTAAGAGATAAAGAGACTACAGAGACGACTCTATGCCGAGAGCAGCAGAGACCGCAGGGGTCAGTGCTGGAGCCTGAGAACAGAGCATGGGAAGGAGTGGGGGGTTTGGTTACAGGTACAGTACACAGCTAACCCAAATATAAAGCAGCTGCTGAAGCAGGAGAGGGTTCATGACTTTTAGATAATTAAGGGACGAAGAATATAAAACTGCAGCTGTTCAGCTTGGAGACGACACCTCCGACATGCGCTCAGTACAACAGCGCAGTGCGCAGATTACTCCTGCCAATTATTACTGGTGGAGAAAACAGTGTTCTTTACTGTTAGATGAAAAGTATTAGGCTATCCATTTGCCTTCTAACTGCACTGTGTTACAATGCGACGCATCTCATCCGCGTATCTGAGCAGTGCAGAGAACATACAATTCGACGCATCTCATCTGCGTATCTGAGCAGTGCAGAGAACATACAATGCGACGCATCTCATCCGCGTATCTGAGCAGTGCAGAGAACATACAATGCGACGCATCTCATCTGCGTATCTGAGCAGAGCAGAGAACATACAATGCGACGCATCTCATCCGCATATCTGAGTGAAAGAACATACAGCGACACGTATCTTATGCACGTATCTGAGCAGTACAGAGAACATGCAACACGACATATCTCATCCGCGTATCTGAGTGTTACAGAGAACATACAGGTCAGTTGTGAGGTCCAGTTCATAGATTAGACACCCTGGATCCAAAAAACTGATGAGGGGCCTGAGGATCTTTAGCGATAAGATATTAAAGAGACCACATCATGAACCCGAACAAGTAAGAAAAAGTTCCGCGTAAAAAGGGTGATTCTATGCTGACAGGTAACCGAGCTTCTTTACTGTAAAAGATGTGACATTATGGAGAAGTCATCATAGGAGCCAATCACTGATGATTCACTTACAAACCCTGGTGTAAAAGACAAGAGCGTCTCTGCCTGCAGCACTAGGTGATCTGTCAGTCTCCATTTTCTCCTCTTACTTCCTTTTACTAGATATTTGAAACAAAGTTCTAAAATTCACCGCTTTCCCGTCCCTCTTCTGATGTCCTCTGCTGTCCGTCCTTCCACTGATGTCCTCTGCTGTCTGTCCCTCCTCCTTTGCCCATCGTCTGTCTCCCTATACCCTCTGCCATCCTTCCCTCCACCTTAGCCCTCTGCAGTCCCTCCCACCACCAACTACGCCCTCTGCTGTCCATCCATCAATGCCCTATACGGTCCTCTACTGTTCGGCCTCCAACCATGCTCTATGTTTTCTACCTTTGCCCTCCACTGTCCCTTCACCTTCCTCTTCTCCATTTCCTGGATGAACACTTGTACTAACCATGTAACATTCGTCATACCGTCCGTCATGTCAGAACACAGTGTAATCATTCATATCATGATACATTTTACATTTTCACACATCCGTGAATGTATACAGAGCAGATCATGCATATACGGGGAAAGGAAGGTCATGCTTCGTGAGTCAGTTCTGTGGACGACTTGTCTGTTCTAGGGGATCACTATTAAATATTGATCTGTGGGAAACAATGAATGACTTTCAGTTACTGCTTGGGCAGAGGAGAGGAGAATAGAAATATTTTTCTTGGAAACCTCACTGATTTGTGGGTAAAATAATATAATTTCCAGCCCCAGAATAGATTTTATGGGTTAAATCTCCCTCTCACTGGAAATTTTAAAAATCCTTAATTTGTTCCATGATGTAAGCACTCCTTAACATAGATCCTGTTGACATGGTGGAAAGGTGCCCCATGAAGAAATGGCTCTGCCCTCTTGTCATATTTGTACTCACACTAATTAATCACCAGCATAACAATGCAGGGTGATGTGACAATATCAAAAACACTCACAGCAACGGACAATGTGATTTAGGCTCATCACCCTTG
>JARQOC010000010.1:31379494-31405328 GCA_033576535.1 Allobates femoralis | reverse complement strand
AATCTGTCACACTAGGACTAAGGGGAATGTACGACCACCGTGCATGACAGTGAGCACGGACCTATGATGTCCGCCACACAATGAAAAACATACAGGGAGACACCAGAGGGATAAATACAGAGGATGGTCCTGCACATAGGGAACGGGGGAGAGGTGACCTCCTGTACTCACCTGCGGCTGCGCCCTGATCTACCTACTGACCCTATAAGAGTTCTTTCAACTCTTAACCGAGGAGGATACCTATGCCCTCCGCTGGAACTGTTGTTAACCCTGACTATTCCAGAACAACTGCAGTATAGAAGACAAGGGGGAAGGGGAAGACAGATAAAAAACAACAGGGCAGCAACGTCACGTCTGCTGTCACTTCTCCAGATAGCAGATGGCTTGGCAACATGAGGTTCTCCAAAGAGCTCCCTTCACCTCAGGAGTTTGGCTAGGAATGAGGTTAAATCTCCAGCAGAGCATGCTGGGACTATCGGATATATTTAAGGGAAGGAGTAATTACAGAAAGGCCACACCTGAACAAGACCTGGCTAGCTTGCTGGCAGCAGACTGACATTAATTACTCAAGTGCCAAAGGAAAAAGCACGTCTAATATGAAGTCTCAAGATAGACACCCGTCACAAGTCTCCCAGGTAAGAGAGACCATCGTGACACAATCGTATATCTGAGAGGGCAGAGTGGTGACACTGATCAGCCCAGAGCTAAACGTTTCATCTGCTCTGCTGCCCATTAAGGTCTCAAAAGTGTCTTCTAATATGCGGCTCATTATAATCCTGAATACGGACACCAGAGAGTCATCTTTTCACCTTTTTTATTCTCAGCTGACGGACATCCTTGTCTGCGATCTGCTCTGTGGTGAACTGAAAAAGAAAAGAAACCTGTAAGACGACAGGATATAACAGATCGTGATTGTGTGCGATACGTTATTACACACCGGGGACGTGTGATCAGTTATTACAGACCAGGGACGTGTGTGATACAATATTACAGACCGGGGACGTGTGTGATCCGTTATTACAGACCGGGGACGTGTGTGATCCGTTATTACAGACCGGGGACGTGTGTGATCCGTTATTACAGACCGGGGACGTGTGTGATCCGTTATTACAGACCGGGGGCGTGTGTGATCCGTTATTACAGACCGGGGATGTGTGTTATCCGCTATTACAGACCGGGGACGTGTGTTATTCGCTATTACAGACCGGGGACGTGTGTGATCCATTATTACAGACCGGGGACGTGTGTGATCCGTTATTACAGACCGGGGACTTGTGTGATCCATTAACACAGACCGGGGACGCATGTGATCCACTATTACAGACCGGGGACGTGTGTGATACAATATTACAGACCAGGGACGTGTGTGATCAGTTATTACAGACCGGGGACGTGTGTGATCCATTAACACAGACCGGGGACGCGTGTGATCCGTTATTACAGACCGGGGACGTGTGTGATCCGTTATTACAGACCGGGGACGTGTGTGATCCGTTATTACAGACCGGGGACGTGTGTGATCCGTTATTACAAACCGGGGACGTGTGTGATCCGTTATTACAAACCGGGGACGTGTGTGATCCGTTATTACAGACCGGGGACGTGTGTGATCCGTTATTACAGACCGGGGACGTGTGTGATCAGTTATTACACACCGGGGACGTGTGTGATCTGTTATTACAGACCGGGGACGTGTGTTATCCGCTATTACAGACCGGGGACGTGTGTGATCCGTTATTACAGACCGGGGGCGTGTGTGATCCATTAACACAGACCGGGGGCGTGTGTGATCCGTTTTTACAGACCGGGGACGTGTGTTATCCGCTATTACAGACCGGGGACGTGTGTCATTCGCTATTACAGACCGGGGACGTGTGTGATCCGTTATTACAGACCGGGGACGTGTGTGATCCGTTATTACAGACCGGGGACGTGTGTTATTCGCTATTACAGACCGGGGACGTGTGTGATCCATTATTACAGACCGGGGACGTGTGTGATCCGTTATTACAGACCGGGGACTTGTGTGATCCATTAACACAGACCGGGGACGCATGTGATCCACTATTACAGACCGGGGACGTGTGTGATACAATATTACAGACCAGGGACGTGTATGATCAGTTATTACAGACCGGGGACATGTGTGATACAATATTACAGACCGGGGACGTGTGTGATAAGTTATTACAGACCGGGGACTTGTGTGATCCATTAACACAGACCGGGGACGCGTGTGATCCGTTATTACAGACCGGGGACGTGTGTGATCCGTTATTACAGACCGGGGACGTGTGTGATCCGTTATTACAGACCGGGGACGTGTGTGATCCGTTATTACAAACCGGGGACGTGTGTGATCCGTTATTACAAACCGGGGACGTGTGTGATCCGTTATCACAGACCGGGGACGTGTGTGATCCGTTATTACAGACCGGGGACGTGTGTGATCAGTTATTACACACCGGGGGCGTGTGTGATCTGTTATTACAGACCGGGGACGTGTGTTATCCGCTATTACAGACCGGGGACGTGTGTGATCCGTTATTACAGACCGGGGGCGTGTGTGATCCATTAACACAGACCGGGGGCGTGTGTGATCCGTTATTACAGACCGGGGACGTGTGTTATCCGCTATTACAGACCGGGGACGTGTGTCATTCGCTATTACAGACCGGGACGTGTGTGATCCGTTATTACAGACCGGGGACGTGTGTGATCCATTATTACAGACCGGGGACGTGTGTGATCCGTTATTACAGACCGGGGACGTGTGTGATCCGTTATTACAGACCGGGGACTTGTGTGATCCATTAATACAGACCGGGGACGCATGTGATCCACTATTACAGACCGGGGACGTGTGTGATACAATATTACAGACCAGGGACGTGTGTGATCAGTTATTACAGACCGGGGACATGTGTGATACAATATTACAGACCGGGGACGTGTGTGATCAGTTATTACAGACCGGGGACTTGTGTGATCCATTAACACAGACCGGGGACGCGTGTGATCCGTTATTACAGACCGGGGACGTGTGTGATCCGTTATTACAGACCGGGGACGTGTGTGATCCGTTATTACAGACCGGGGACGTGTGTGATCCGTTATTACAGACCGGGGACGTGTGTGATCCGTTATTACAGACCGGGGACGCGTGTGATCCATTAACACAGACCGGGGACGCGTGTGATCCGTTATTACAGACCGGGGACGTGTGTGATCCGTTATTACAGACCGGGGACGTGTGTGATCCGTTATTACAGACCGGGGACGTGTGTGATACAATGTTACAGACCGGGGACGTGTGTGATACAATGTTACAGACCGGGAACGTGTGTGATACAATGTTACAGACCGGGAACGTGTGTGATACAATGTTACAGACCGGGAACGTTTGCGATATATTACAGATCGGAACGTGTGTGATCCGTTATTACAGACCAGGAACAAGTATAATACGTTATTACAGACCGGGGACTTGAGCAATACGTTATTAGATACCGGGGAAGTGTGTGATACAACATTACAGACCGGGGATGTAGACGATGGTTTCCGGTTGGTACACCATATTGGAGGAGTCTGTCACACTCACCATCGTGTAGGGATCAAAGTCCTCCACATACTTCTGAAATCCCTCAATAGAAGGAGACAAACCATCGTTAGGGCAGACAATCTGCAGTGTGGGGGAGGGGAAGGTGAAACACCTGACAGCCAAGAGCCTGAACATGTAAGGTGTAATAATGGTGCGGAGATGGGGCTCAATACAAGCAGAACCCCGAGACTCACAGCAACGACCACAACCTCAAAAGAAAACCGAGCACTGATTGGTCGATGTGAGCGCCGGTCATTAACATCATCTATAACGATGAAGAAAAGAACTAAAAAGATACAGTGCAATGGCTGTAAGTGTGATCTCTAGAAACAAGACAATGACCAGTGAACAGGCAATATATCAGAAACACCCGGGTCACAGAAGAAAGCAGGGCACCTCGGAAGACAGAGTGAGGGAGGAATAAGAAAAGGGCATGGAGGAAGACAGAGCGAGGGAGGGAAAAACAGAAGGGTATGGAGGAAGACAGAGCGAGGGAGGGAAAAACAGAAGGGTATGGAGGAAGACAGAGCGAGGGAGGGAAAACAGAAGGGCATGGAGGAAGACAGAGCGAGGGAGGAATAAGAAAAGGGCATGGAGGAAGACAGAGCGAGGGAGGAATAAGAAAAGGGCATGGAGGAAGACAGAGGGAGGAATAAGAAAAGGGCACAGAGGAATAAAAAGCGAGGGAGGGAAAACAGAAGGGCAAGGAGGAAGACAGAGTGAGGGAGGAATAAGAGAAGGGCACCTCGGAAGACAGAGTGAGGGAGGAATAAGAAAAGGGCATGGAGGAAGACAGAATGAGGGAGGGAAAACAGAAGGGCATGGAGGAAGACAGAGCGAGGGAGGGAAAACAGAAGGGCATGGAGGAAGACAGAGCGAGGGAGGGAAAACAGAAGGGCATGGAGGAAGACAGAGCGAGGGAGGAATAAGAGAAGGGCACAGGGGAAGACAGAGCGAGGGAGGGAAAAGAGAAGGGCACCTCGGAAGACAGAGTGAGGGAGGAATAAGAAAAGGGCATGGAGGAAGACAGAGCGAGGGAGGGAAAAGAGAAGGGCATGGAGGAAGACAGAGCGAGGGAGGGAAAAGAGAAGGGCATGGAGTAAGACAGAGCGAGGGAGGGAAAAGAGAAGGGCATGGAGGAAGACAGAGCGAGGGAGAGAAAAAGAGAAGGGCACAGGGGAAGACAGAGCGAGGGAGGGAAAAGAGAAGGGCATGGAGGAAGACAGAATGAGGGAGGGAAAGGAGAAGGGCAGCTGGGAAGACAGAGTGAGGGAAGAATAAGAGAAGGGCACAGAGGAATAAAAAGCAAGGGAGGGAAAAGAGAAGGGCACCGAGGAAGACAGAATGAGGGAGGAAAAAGAGAAGGGCATGGAGGAAGACAGAGTGAGGGAGGGAAAAGAGAAGGGCACCTGGGAAGACAGAGCAAGGGAGGGAAAAGAGAAGGGCACCTGGGAAGACAGAGTGAGGGAGGAAAAGAGAAGGGCATGGAGGAAGACAGAGTGAGGGAGGGAAAAGAGAAGGGCACGGAGGAAGACAGAATGAGGGAGGGAAAAGAGAAGGGCATGGAGGAAGACAGAGCGAGGGAGGGAAAAGAGAAGGGCACCTGGGAAGACAGAGTGAGGGAAGAATAAGAGAAGGGCACAGAGGAATAAAAAGCAAGGGAGGAATAAGAGAAGGGCACCTGGGAAGACAGAGCAAAGGAGAGACCAGGGCTCCCTGGAAGAAAGAGCGAACGATGGAAGAGAGCAGGGCACCTGGGAAGAAACAGAGTGGGAGAAAAAAAGAGTAGGGCACCCAGGAAGAAAGAGCAAAGGATGGAAGAGAGCAGGGCACCTGGGAAGAGACAGCGTAGGAGGAAAAAGAGCAGGGTACCCAGGAAGAAAGAGCAAAGGATGGAAGAGAGCAGGGCACCTGCAAAGAAACAGTGAGGAAGGGAAGAGAGCAGGGTACCAGAGAAGACAGAGAGAAGAAGGAAAAAGTGCAGGGTACCATGGAAGAAAAAGCAAGGGAGGGAAGAGAGCAGGGTACCATGGAAGAAAAAGCAAGGGAGGGAAGAGAGCAGGGCATCGGAGAAGACAGAGCAAGTGAGGGAAGAGAAGTTGCCAAATGGGAAGACAAAGTGAAAGATGGAAGAGAGCAGGGCACCTGGAAAGAAACAGCAAGGGAGGAAAAAGAGCAGGGCAACCAGAAAAAAAAAAAAGAGGGAGGGATTAGAGAGCAGGGCACCCAGAAAGACAGAGGGAGGGATTAGAGAGCAGGGCACTGGGGAAAAAAAGAGCAAGGGAGGGAAGAGAGCAGGGCACCTGGGAAGACAGAGCGAGTGAGGGAAGAGAGCATGGCCCTTGGGGAGAATGACCAGGGGAGGGAAAAGTGCAGGGCACCCGGGAAGACAGAGCGAGGGAGGGAAGAGAACAGGAAACTCAGGTAGAAAGAATGAAGGAGGGAAAAATGGGGCACCAGTGAAGACAGAGCGAGGGAAGGAAGAGAGCAGGGCCAGGGGAGAAAGGCCCAAGAAAGGGAAAAGTGCAGGGAACCAGGGAAGACTGAGCGAGGGAGGAAGAGAGCAGGACACCCGGGAAGAAAAAGCGGTACTATCACAAAGTACATAAGGCAAGAAACAATGTCCCTGATAGCTCAAACATGGTAAAAAATATATGTGACTCTCTTATAAGACAGGGGAAAAGATCACAGCACCCAGGAGACAGAGGGGAAGGGTCACGGCACCCAGAGGTGTTACTTGTCGCTTATTTAATCGGAAGGACGAGTTGTAGACGACCATTCGCTTTAGCATCTCCGGTTGCTGCAGAACAGAAAGATTACAAGAACCATTATAGAGTTGTAGTACCCACCCTGAGGATAGGAGACATTAGCCCTTTACACATGGCTTTAAGCCAGCAATATCCCTGCTCTCCATCAATGCTGCTGACTCAGATAACATGTGATCTTCATGAATTTTGATTTGCTGAACCCAAAAATTACATGTTTCCCCCAGCCATGTCCGTTTTCCCCGTAAAACGATGTTTACTAAGGAACCATTATAGTAATAACATTATATATATAATTTGGATTCTATTATTTAAATATATTGAATATGCAAAAAGAAAAGAATGTGCAATCAGTATAACTAACAAGAAGAGTAATAATCAGTTATAAAGAGGCTTACAAGTCACAGCCAATTCAAGTTATGTGAAACAAAATCCTTTTTAGGGTGAAGGCACACTGGCGTTGAACTCGCACGAGTTTAATGCGAGAAAAACTCGCATTAAACTCGGACCTGTATCTTTCAATGATACAGGTCACATTAATGCGTGTTTCTGGCATTAAACTCGCTTTGCGAGGGCAATGCGAGTGCAATCGCAGCATGCTGCGATTGCACGCGATTCCCTCGCGTGAGTGGCCATTATAAGTATATGGGTGAGAGTCAAACTCGCAATCACACAGCACACGGTGCGATACTCGCACTCTGTGCTGTTAAATTCTATTACTGGTTTCCCGGTACAGCAAGTAATCATCTTGCACCGCTGTGTCAGTGGTGCAAGGTGATTATGATAAACCCAGCTGATGGGCACCTCTTTTCAGTTTAGGGGGTTAAACTGCATATGCAGCATCTGTGCTCATATGCCGCACAGATGCTGCATATGCAGTTTAACCCCCTAAACTAAAAAGAGGTGCCCAGCAGCTGGGTTTATCATAATCATCTTGCACCGCTGACACAGCGGTGCAAGATGATTACTTACTGTACATGCAATGCGGGAAATTTAAACTCTGTGGCTTTGACAGCCGCAGAGCTTTAATTTCCCGACAAATGCTGCCCGCGGTCCTTCAGGACCGGGGACAGCATCATAAACACAATCACAATCACGCACCACACATGCACTCACACCTAACAATCACAGCACACTAACATACATACAGCCAGCCACACTCACCATACGCGTCATACTCGCACCATACATACCCACAAACACGCACAGCACTCGCATCACTGTCATGCATCAAAAACGCGGCGTTTTTGATGCATGATAGTGTGCCTCCACCCTTAACGAAGACATCAGGACCATGAAAGATCGGTATGAAGGCAGATAAAGCCCAGACATCAGGATGACGACGGACTTGTTTTTTGCATAAAACAAATCTATTCTGTGCCAACGCTTCTTCAGAATGTCTTATTACTGCTGATATTGCATTTTAAAACCTTAAATCAAACATTTCTCAATTGTGAAAAATGTTGATCTTCTGGATATTTTTTTTTACTTTATATCTGGAATCTGAACCTTCATTTGGGTAAAAATAAGTTAAAATACCCAGGTCAGCAGAATTTTGTTTTCAATTGCAGATGAGTGTAATCAACTCTTCCAGTGTTACACAAGGACTTTTTATTTTGGACACAAGCTTGCCAGAAGCGTGATGTGGTGGCATCACTCTGGCCGTCCATTACTCCATTACTCCTGGCAGTAAGGTCCCTTCAATTCCTCTGGAAGACCGCCCTGGACTGTGCCCCCTAAGGGCCAACATCACCCCCCACTATGTGATCACCTTGAGTCACAAGCCGTCATCTTCAAGCTGAACTTCTACATAGATATTCAGTACTAAAAAGAAATTGTACCCCACTCCCTATAACCAGAGGGCAGAGGCCCAGCCCCATAATCTAGGAACATGCCAAAACTATGAGAATAAACCCCACGGGAACTCACCAGATGATCGGGCTTCACCGCCGGTCTGAGAATGAAGTTGGAATCTGGAGGCAACATGACTGGTTTAGAGGGGACGGGCAAAGCCGGCCGGCGCTGGGACGGAGGACTTGGCGCAAACTGCTGCAGTCAAAGCAGCAACAAAGGAAAAAGATGTAACATCTCAAATGGAGGAAAACAGCAAAACAGCAAACACACCGCAAACCTCTGCCTTCCACAACATGGCTGCAATCCCCCCCACATACCTCAAACACACCGCAAACCTGTGCCTCCAACATGGCTGCCAGAACCCCCCCACCCGATACCCCAAACACACTGCAAACCTCTGCCCTCAACATGGCTGCCAGCCCCCCCTCCCGACACCCCAAACACACTGCAAACCTCTGCCCTCAAGAACATGGCTGCCAGCCCCCACTTCACATACCAGAGGACTGCTGGACGAGGAAGAGATCTTACTGACATTTGATGTGTTCCTCACGATCTGCAGCATCACATATAAAGCAACAAATATCACATCAACATGGCCGACGTCACCCGTCACCCTGCACAGTCCACTATTCACACATCACCCCGTGCAGTTCGCTATTCACACATCATCCATCACCCCACACAGTCCATTATTCACACATCATCCCGCGCAGTCCATTATTCACACATCATCCCGCGCAGTCCATTATTCACAAACCACCCTGCACAGTCCACTATTCACACATCACCCTGCACAGTCCATTATTCACACATCACCCTGCACAGTCCACTATTCACACATCACCCTGCACAGTCCATTATTCACACATCACCCCGCGCAGTCCATTATTCACACATGATCCCGCGCAGTCCATTATTCACACATCACCCTGCACAGTCCACTATTCACACATCACCCTGCACAGTCCATTATTCACACATCACCCCGCGCAGTCCATTATTCACACATGATCCCGCGCAGTCCACTATTCACAAACCACCCTGCACAGTCCATTATTCACACATCACCCCGCACAGTCCATTATCCACACATTACCCCGCACAGTCCATTATTCACACATTACCCCGCACAGTCCATTATTCACACATCATCCCGCGCTGTCCACTATTCACAAACCACCCTGCACAGTCCACTATTCACACATCACCCTGCACAGTCCGCTATTCACCCATCACCCCACACAGTCCCCTATTCACGCATCACCCCGCGCAGTCCAATATTCACACATCACCCATCACCATGCATAGTCCACTATTCACACATCACCCTGCACAGTCCGCTATTCACCCATCACCCCACACAGTCCCCTATTCACACATCACCCCGCGCAGTCCAATATTCACACATCACCCATCACCATGCATAGTCCACTATTCACACATCACCCAGAGCAGTCCACTGTTCACCCATCACCCTGCACAGCACTCCTCTTCCCCAGATCCACCTGCGTAGCTTTTCACTCTTTGTGATCAGGTCTCAGTGTTTTAGTCTTCTCATGCTGCCTAGTCCAGTACACTTCTGTGAAGGACTGACCTTGGGGCTGGGGGGATAGGCCGGTTCAGGGTTGGAAGACCTCAGCACTCTTCTTCCTCTGTAGTGTTTTAGCTCTTCAGAGAAAGGCGGTGGTGGCCGCTGCCCTGGCGGTGGCCGCGGGGATGGTGGTGGCCGCGGTGATGGTGGTTGTCCTGAAGGCGAAGGTGCAGGAGGGGGTAGGTGCATCCATGTTGGCTGCATTGGTGTAGTTCTGGAGGGGAGCGCAGGTGCTGCTGGGGCACTCCGCCTCATCATTGGGATGTTGGGGGACGGATCTTGGTGCGGAGCAGCCATAGACACCTGGTGCAGGGATGGCGGTGGAGGAGCTTGACGTTTCACAGGCCGACTGTTGTCCTCTAAAGGATCATCATCCAGGTCTGTGGTGTGAAGCTGGAGGCCGCCAACAAATCGATGCATTGTGCCGGAAGTGGGAACAGCTGGAGGCGAAGAAGCAGCAGCAACAACAGGCGGACGGCCCTGGGCCCCAGCTCCCTGGAGGAAACAAAGTAGGAAATGTACAAATCATATTTATCTATACACACACAATATACACAACACCTATATACACACACACCAATATACACACACAACATACACACAATATACACACATATACAAGCACAATATACCCAACATATATACACACATACCAATATACACTCCATACATATTTTATGTAATATCTCAAGCAAATGGAAGAAACACTGTGTTCGCAAAGCAAGTGCAAATGTGTTTAATAGACAAAAGCTATAACAAACAACAGGTTTCAAACTATATATAAAGATGTTACATAGGGCAGGTTAAAAGACAGGCAAAGAGCGATACAAACACAGTTGGCACATGAGGTTAACTACAAGAAATCTACAAGCAATCTGGGCTGAGTAAAATAAACAGCTGTTTCAACACCTACAATCATTAAAGGTACAAGTAAGGCCGGGTTCACACCACGGTTTTGTGCATCAGGTTCTGTCCGGTTTGAACCAGACAGAACCTGATCCGGTTTTGCCTCCCAAGTATCCCATGGTGCCGGATTGGTCCTATTTGGCCATCAGGTTTTGTGTATTCTGTGCCTGGTCCGGTTTTTCACCGTCCCCAAAATCGGAGCCTGCAGCATTTTGTTTCTCCGATGCAAAAATCAGACAAAACCGGACAGAACCAGATCAGGTGCAATCCGGTTCTCGTGTAATGTGAGTCTATGGTGCCGGATCCACAAGGTCAGGGACCCGATAGATATGAGAGCACCTTGACGTAGGTTATTGGGTTTACATGCAATGGCCAATGCATTAACTAAGATTCTCATTTTTCATTTTGTATCCTTAAGCAGTTTCTGCAATGTCAATTTTCCTCATCCAAATTTGCATTAGTTTCCTATATGCTAGTCATACATTGTTAGCCAATAGGTCATATGTAATGTTTAGTGTGCAGCGGATAATTATTTATACATATTGTCTTTTTCCTGCTAGCACCTTCACATATAGGTGTGCCATTCGTTATTACCGTATATACTCGCGTATAAGCCGAGTTTTTCAGCCCAAAAATTGGGCTGAAAAGTCCCCCCCTCGGCTTATACGCGAGTCATACGGCCCCCCTCAAAGTTTGGCGCCCCCACCTCAGTTTCTGGGCCCCCCCGCATGCAGCGCTGCACATATACATTACGTGTCTAGCAGCTGTTACCCTCCGGTGGCAGATCGCGGCTCCCGGCTCCGGGCTCCATCTTCCTCTCTGTCTTCCTGGTTGTCATGTGACCAGCGCGATGACGTCATCGCGCCGGTCACAAAGCAGGAAGACAGCGAGGAAGATGGAGCCCGGAGCCGGGAGCCGCGATCTGCCACCGGAGGGTAACAGCTGCTAGACACGTAATGTATATGTGCAGCGCTGCATGCGGGGGGGCCCAGAAACTGAGGTGGGGGCGCCAAATTATGAGGGGGGCCCTGCTGGGGCCCTGTATACTACCACTGGGGCTATATACTACCACTGGGGCTATATACTACCACTGGGGCTATATACTACCACTGGGGCTGTATATATACTACCACTGGGGCTATATACTACCACTACCACTGGGGCTGTATACTACTACTGGGGCTATATACTACCACTGGGGCTATATACTACCACTGGGGCTATATACTACCACTGGGGCTGTATATATACTACCACTGGGGCTATATACTACCACTGGGGCTGTATATACTACTGGGGCTGCGTGTATACTACCACTGGGGCTGCTGCTGTATACTACCACTGGGGCTGCTGCTGTATACTACCACTGGGGCTGCTGCTGTATACTACCACTGGGGCTGCTGTATATACCTCTGGGGCTGCTGTATACTACAACTGGGGCTGCTGCTGTATATACCACTGGGGCTGCTGCTGTAACACTGCTGGGGCCTGTATATACCACTGGGGAGGCTGCTGTATACCACACTGCTGGGGGCTGTATACCTGTGCTGGGGTCCACCCTCGGCTTATACACGAGTCAATAAATTTTCCCAGGTTTTGGGGGCAAAAGTAGGGGGGTCGGCTTATACACGGGTCGGCTTATACACGAGTATATACGGTACTTTAATATGGTGCCGAATCTGTGAAAAATATCGGATTGTTTCCCGGATCCGTTTTTTTGCACGTAGCGTGCTCATAAATCCTGGCGTTCTAACTTCAGCACCATGGACAGAAGCATTTCATGCACATGTTGTGAATTCAGCACTTTGGACAGCGGCAGAGCAGGCACGGGCAGACTTCAGCACCATGGACAGCAGCAGAAATACATATCCTGCAAAAAACAGGATCGGAGGGCATGTTTGCACACACTTTCTGCACATCCTGTCCTCTCAGGTTCTGTGTGGTGGATCCTGCAAAATACAGGATCCAGACAGACAAAGACCGTGGTGTGAAGCCGGCCTAACAAAAAACCCTAGATCCTATTTGGTGCCTCATACCATATATTTACATGTATCAAGTAGTGTATACACTAAGTATCTTGGGAAGATTTGGACCAAAAAGTCAATAGGGAAATACAAAGTGTCAAAATACATGCAGAAACACCATAGAATAGTAATATTCAGATCAGACCCAGACTAGTGCCAGCCGTGTATGGGAGGAGCCCTGACGCATGTTTCGTCCTTCCTCAGGGAGCTGTGGTGACATATATGGGTCGAAGCCCGCTGTTTGTTATAGCTTTTGTCTATTAAACACATTTGCACTTGCTTTGCAGAAACAGCGTTTCTTCCATTTACTTTAGTACCTTCTAACACTTTTTTGCGATTGTTGAGACACACAAATATATACAGCACTCATACATACACATACACTGGAGGGGGATCTCTTGGGTATGCACAATGCTGACTTTGCACCAAACAAACCTTTTGGAATTATGAATACAAAAAAGTAAAAAAAAACCCAACATATTCTCGACAGGTGTTAGGCAAATGTGAAGGAGATTTTGGTAAAACATGGCCGGTCTTGGATGATATGTAAGAAAAGACTCTGTCTTGCCCCCTCACCCACAAGCCATACCTATGAAGAATAAGGGAGACTGTGGTCACGATGAGGACACAGCCAGGACTGGACAGAAATTCCTGCAGCTCCTTCAATGTTGCCGTCAGCCTCTTGCAGCCTTCCAGACCAATTTCTTGTATTTTTCAGCAATTTTTGAAGGACGTCCATTTCTCAGTAATGTCACTGTTGTGCCAAATTTCATCCCTTCTCGATGACTTCTCCATAGGGTCCACGGTATTTTACGTCTGGAAAAAGTTTTTTTACCTTCTCCTGACTGATAACAGGGATTCCAGTGTGATTACTGATTCTTAAGCTCCCGTCATACACAACGACGCGACAGCGATCCCGACAGCGATAACGATCTTTAGGGATCACTGGCGCGTCACTTTGGGATGGCTGGTGAGATGTCAAATAGTCAGATCTCACCAGCGATGCAGCAACGATACGGAATGATACAGAGGTCGTTGGGAACCTGTCACTCTCGGGTGTAGTATTGAGATCGTTGGTCGTTCTCCCTTTCAAACACAGCGACGCAGCGTTCCCAGCGGGAGCGCAACGACCAAAAAATGACCCAGAGCACTTAGCAGCGATCAGCGATCTCACAGCAGGGGCCTGATCGCTACTAAGTGTCACACAGAACGAGATCATTAGCGAGATCGCTGTTACGTCAACTATCTTGCTAACAATCACGTTATGTGTGACGGGGGCGTTACTCTGTTTGTTCAGACTTCAGTTGCTTGAAGAAGTTTTTCCATCACCACTGGAGAAGGAAGATTGGATTATTAGGTTAATCCAACATCAGCACAACATGGGGGCTACCATGCCCCTGTGCGCCAGCAGTACAAAGCAGAACTATTAAGTTTTGCAGGTCCCTCCCCCAGCATAAAGGGGGGAGCCTCCATGAGATCACCAGTTTAATAACACGTCGCCGCCATAATAACAGAACACATAACATTTCAGGGTGGGAGCCTTGTGCTGCGGTTAGAGATTAACATAATAATCCAATTTTACCCTTCATCCACAGCAGCACATACTTATTTGGGACCTAGCACATATTTATTTGGGACCTAGCACATATTTATTTGGGACCTAGCACATATTTAATTGGGACCTAGCACATATTTATTTGGGAGGGTTTGAGAAGTCCAGAAAGATCTGGCAAAGGTAGTAGAAGAAGCAGAGGATGCTTTGACTATAGTATTGAAAAAAGTTATCAGCGTGGACCATATAGCTGAGCAATGTCTGTGGGTCATGGACATATAATCTCCTTCTGCCCAGGTTGTTGACAGCTGCCCTAGCAGAAAGAGCAGAAGTTACCTGGAGCGATGGAATGCTGCATTCTCATAGCTTAATGGAATCACAAATTCATCTTGACAAAGAAGATTTTGAGGCTTTCTTCCCTTGGATCTTCCCTGTATGAAGTACTAGTAGGTTTTCATCCCTTCTGAAGTTTCGAGTCCTCACATTTAAAATGTCAATGGTGGAGAAATTCTCTTCCTGAGACGATGTTTCTTCAGGGACATAGGCCTGAAGAGAGATCATCTAATCCAGATTTCCTGATGACGGGTATTTCAGTCTGAAGGGTGGCAAGAAGCCTTAGATTGACCCTATCCTGCATAAATACAGTGTAGGGTTCTTTAGAGGACAAAGCCTGTAGATTGCTCATCCTTCTTGATAAAGGTAACAGCTAGAAAGAGAATCGTCTTAAGGGTTAGGAAACTCCAATCAGGGGTTCAAAGGGCATCCGGCCATCTGAGAACTGAGCCGAGACTCACTAACTAACTGGTCTTAGAGTTTCTAGGCCTGAACCCAGAAATGGACTTCAGATAACCCTTATTCTCCTGTGACTCTGTAACTCCTATGCTATTAGGACATGGATCCTCTTTATATGCGGACATAAATCCTCTATATATATTTGAAGGACCTGTTGGTTGGTTCATTCTTCGAGTGAGCTAGTGTAACAACATCTTGTTCAGAAAAAACCCTTGGTTCTCATCAAGGGTGGTCAGCCTCCAAACCATCAGATTGAGTTCTCAGGCTCTGACACAGATCCTTCTTATATGTGTGTAGGACCTGTTGGTAACACAAGCTCACACTAGGAGTGAAGCAATCAACACCTAGTTTGGAAAATAACCCTTTGTTCTCATAAAGGGTGGTCAGCCTCAAAACCGTCCTTATAGGTGCACAGGACCTGTTGGTTGCTTCACTCCTAGAGTGAGCTTGTGTAACTAACACCCTGTTCGAAAAACCCTTGTTTCTCAGTAAGGGTGGCCTCAGACCCTTCATAAAGTCAATGACCTTGTTCAGTAAAGGCCCTGGGCACTTTAAAGGTGAAGGTAGCTCAGCCATTTTTCCTTTTGCACATGTATCTTAAGAGGTGAAACGCCCAGTCCTAGACTGAGACTCATTCATGGGAGAGTGTGTCTCCTTCCGTAAGGGCACGAACACCAAACCGATCCCAGGATTAGGTTCTGCCGGAGGGGAACTTTCCAGAACTGACCCAGGCTCATACACTCCTAGATACAGTGACCTCTTTCTGCGGGGCAGATTCCACTGTCTGCTGACCTATGGTTCCCTTTGCCACATCTAACTCAGGAGGCGAACCACAGTCATAGACAGACTCATTTGGGGGAGAGCACATTGATCGCTCTTGGGGCAGAATAGAAGGATGTCCATGATGGACACCTAATTGGCAGATTAATATATGCTGGCTTGAAGCTGCATGGAATGGACACGGTGACTCTCGCCATAGGGTTGTCCGGCTATAGGTAGAAACAGTTCATTGTTCTGGCATTCTCTCTGGTCGACATCATTTCGATCTTTGGAGAGTCCCACGTCAGTATAATCCGTCTGAACAACTTTTGGATTCAGTGTCCAAACTCCTGGTCGATAACCGGTTGACGTTGACTGTGCCCACTGAAAGAAACTCCAAACCACTTCTGATATGAGAGGGGGAGGTTTCATCCCGCATTGTTCATTTATGTAATGAACATAGGGAATGTCATCAGTGTGAACCTTCACTGTTTTACCTCTCAGGGATTCAGTGAAGGGTAAAAGAGTTAGATAGATGGCTCGTAATCTCTTATATCGGAGGGTAGGAGAAATGCCATACTGGAACAAGATCTTGCAATGGTACTATTCATTGAGTGGGGTTCCCAGCCTGTTTCTGAGGTGACCGCCACCAGTATTATTCAGCTGGTCATCATCTCTCAAGAATGTTTCCACCAAGAGAATATTTGTCTTGTTACCGTTGAAGGGAACGCATGGTATCCAGGATGGAAAAAAGGAGATTTTTGTGTACTCACCGTAAAATCCTTTTCTCTTAGCCTCTAATTGGGGGACACAGACCGTGGGTGTTATGCTGCTGTCCACTAGGAGGCGACACTAGGCAGAATCTGCAAAAGAGTTTAGAAACTCCTCCTCTGCAGCATATACACCCTGGAGCAGGAAGTGCATCTCCAGTTTTGTGCTAAAGCAGTAGGAGAGTTAACAGATAATAACGGTGACACAGGAAGTCTACGCAGGCGACCTGTGTAAACAAATATAGTTAACAAGGTAATAACAGTGTAACATGGCCTGAAACCAAACAGGCACGTGTGTAAACAGTTAAAAGTTAGCAGAGTAATGCTAGTACCACAAGTCCTGAAATTAATCAGGCGCATGTGGAAAACAGTGAAGAGTTAACGAAGTAATAATCGTATAACAAGGCCTGTAACTAAACAGGCTCACAGTACTATAAGGCCTGGAACGAAACAGGCACAAGTTTAAACAGTCAACAGTTACCAGAGTGATAATAGGCAAACGTGTAAACATGTTGACCATGTAACAGCTGAGAAGCTATGTGAGAACTGTAGAAAAAAGACCCACAAGGTCAATAGGGTGGGTGCTGTGTCCCCCAATTAGAGGCTAAGAGAAAAGGATTTTACGGTGAGTACACAAAAATCTCCTTTTCTCCTTCGCCTCATTGGGGGACACAGACCGTGGGACGTCCCAAAGCAGTCCCTGGGTGGGAAAGAACAATGGAACTAGTGACACTGAGCATGGTCAGTGAAGAACTATGCACCGACAGGCGGGCTGCTGCTGCCTGGAGGGCACGTGTACCCAGACCTGCGTTTGTCGAGGACTGAGTGCAAGCACTATAGTGGCTTGGGTATGGGTGTAGGCTGACCCTTTGGCTGCCTATACACTTGTTGCGCCGATACCCCTTACCGAACTGTCCAGGAGGCTTTCACGGCCGTAGTAGAATGTGCCGTGACCTGCTGGAAGGAATGAGGTTTCGAAGGTATAAGCGTCTTGGATGGTTAGAGGAATCCACCTCGTTAGGGGAGCCTTAGAGGCTGATGTGTCATTATGTCTGCCCACTGGAAGAAGGATAAGGAGAATCCGACCTCTTAGAAGGGCACTGTCCTGGATACCTAGACGCGTAGGGCCCCGACAAGGTCCCGCATACGTAGGTCCTTTGCGACCGGACAGACTGGAGTCGGGCACGGTGATGGCAGAGAGATTTCTTCATGTAGGTGGAAGGAGTAAACCTACCGTAGAAGAAGAATGGAACCAGCCATAGGACAATCTTGTCCAGATGGAAGACTAGAAAAAAATGGATTACAGTAAACTGCTGCAAGTACCGATACTTCTGCAGAGACAAATAAATGCCGCCGAACCATACTACTATGTGGATGAGTATGCTAAGGTAACATCCCATCGAGGCTGAAAAGATGGTTCTTGTAGTGCTGTGAGGACCAAGTTCAGGTCCCCACGGGTGTAGTCTTGTTGTATGGAGACCTGAAATAGCAGACCCTTCGAAGGAAGGATTTCATAGACGTCTGGTGGCAAGACGTGTTTGTAATAGGATGAAAAACGGCTGAAAACCTGCTGTGTAAGAGAGCCTAAGGACAGACCTGAGTCTAGGTCTGAGAGGAAGAAAACGGAGAGTCCCTGGTATGAAGTAGGGCCAAGGGGAATGACCTCTAGAGGTGCCCCAGCAAAAAAACAAAAACAAAACGATTACACGCGTGATGGGATATCGCTGATAAGGCTGGTGTCCTCACTGTGACTACGGTCATTACAATATCCTGGGAAAAAAACCACTTGGGTTAACCTCTAGGTCTCAAAAGCTACACCACTAACCTCAGATGTGAGGCATTCTGAGGGAGAACTGGCCATGATCGAGCAGATCTGGACAGTCTTGAGATGTCCTGGTACTGCTGCTCTAAATTGGACAAGTGTGCGCACCAAGCGCGTGTGGATCAGTCTGAGACCGCGAAAATGGTCCCGCGACATTCTCGTTTGATATCCCAGACTGGTAGTGGGAAAAGAATATAGGAGAGACGGATACCGGTCCAGGCTTGGACTAGTGCGTCTGTCCCACTGACTGTGGATCCTGAGACCAGGCCAGGAAGGCCGAGACCGTGACATTGTGACTCCGTCAGGTCCAGATCTGTGGTGTCCTGGCGTTGGTGTTTCGACGGAGGACTTCTAGATGAAGGAGCTAGTCCCGAGTCCATCCTTTGGTGGATTAGGAAATCCGCCTCCCAGATGTGTACACCTGGTATGAGAACAGCTGGCAGTACAGTGTTCCAAGGATTCCCCTAGGAAAGGATGTGCGAACTTGTCATCGCTTAGAGACTGCAGGTCCCACCCTGGTGGTTGACATATGCCACGGCTATGGCATTGTCTGACTGCATCCTGACATGTTCAAATGCCAGAAGGTGACTGAAAGATTTCAGTACTAGAGATACTGCACGAATGTTCGTAAAGTAAGGGGCATCTTCGAGACAGGGCAAGACTACTGCCATGTGCAATTTGATGGGGGTATATCGCACCCCATCCTGTTTTTGTGCAACACCTGAGCATGGACAATTGCCAAGGCCGGCGATTCAGCTGAGCCAATGGAACTGAATTTCATGCTGCTACTATGCTGTCTAGGACTCTTATAGCAGTTGTGAAGGATTGAGGAGACCTCTGACGGAGGCTGCGGATTCCCAGATGAAGAATCTGTGCCTTGTCTGGGGAAATTTGACTAGAGCTGTGGTGGTGCAACTAAAGGCGGCCGTGTTCATGCGGTGTTGTGCGTCCAGTATGGCTGAGACTCCATACGTGACGCTGTAGCATGTGGCCGTCAGGAGTACGCAGCGGAGCAGGGACTCCTGGAATGTGTGTGCTGTGTTGCAGCATGTGCCTTGGAATTGCGGTAGACCTGTGGAGGTCGATCCTACCGAGTCTTGTTCGCGAGCACGGTGTAAATGTCACTGTGTTCACAGTCCTTGAAAGACATGCATTGATAAAAGAGTCATCCAGCTATGGGAGACTGCTGAATCGTAGTATAGACCTTGCCAACTTCAGGGTGGGAAAAAGCTTTGTATCCTTTGTGCTTCAGTCCTTTTTGGCCTCGCCCCACTCCCTGTGCTGACGCTTCGGAGGCCCCGACGTCAGGCAGAGGACGGGCATGGCGGGCGGGCAAGCCAGTGCTGTCACGGCTAGGCTGAAGCCAGGGCCTTGCGTAAATCGAGGGGCCCGGGAACGGTAGAGGTCCGGCGCGGAGGTCCAGAGGGAGCCGGAAGTCAGGATCAGCGCTGGCCGAAACCGGAGGCTGCGCCACGATAGTCCAGCCGCCGTTGTCTTGCGCTGCATACAGCGAGCGCTATCCCACCATGAGTATTCTCCGTTTGGACTCATGAGTCGAGAAGGGACAGATTGCGTGGAAGAATGTTCAGGCCACAATCATACGGGGTCCAGAAGGGCCCATCCATCGGGTTAATGCGGTTGGGGGTCTGCGAGGTCCTGCTTTGAAGTGGGCAGTGTAGAGTGCTCACACTTGTGATCTCAACCCAAGTACCTAATATAGGTATAGTGAGGAGATTGGCAACAGGGCTCGTATTTCTGCGACCCAGAGTTTTGTTTTTGTAGTTTGGGGACGGAGGCCGGCCAGGCCTTGTGCCGTCACAGTTTCAACCCGAGTCCCCAACAGTGGGGAGTCGAGGAAGGAGTATGGTATATAGCAATCTCGGCTACGACCCAGCACCTCCAACAGTGGGGAGCTGAGGAGGGAGTATGCAATGGGTCTTAGGTCTCAGAGACCTGTAGCTAAATTACTCGTGCAGTTGCGAATTACGGTGTTTCAGCCTGCGTCTTGTGAGACTTGACCGTCATCACCGCCAACCAGACCTCCAGCCCTTTTGGAGAGGATTTGGCAAACGGTCCTGGGACCCTTGCAGTTGTCAGGTAATTGTAGATTACATCAACTTCAGCTGGGCTCTCCAACAATGGAGGGCCGAGGAAGAAACCTGCGAATTAAGCTCGTAGTAATTCCACCACAACCTAGTTGTCTCAACTGTGTGTGGGAAGGGGTCTGATGGACGAGTATT
Organism: Allobates femoralis; assembly: GCA_033576535.1. Classification (NCBI taxonomy): domain Eukaryota; kingdom Metazoa; phylum Chordata; class Amphibia; order Anura; family Aromobatidae; genus Allobates; species Allobates femoralis. The sequence continues at coordinate 31,384,652 of JARQOC010000010.1, read as the reverse complement.
TTGAGCCGTTTGAATAGTAACTGGGCTCCGCCAACATTGGGGGACCAAGGAATACGCATGTTGGTGGCTCACTGCAACCCAGCTCCCCCCAGGGCAATAAGGTTGGACAAGTGTACCAACAGGTACATGCATTTGGCACGGTGTTAGGAAAAAACAATACATGCGGTGGCCCGTGCGCTGATTACTACTGTAGAGGAAGTTACACTGGTCCTCGTAGTATTACACGGTGTCCTGAGGGGTGGCCAAGCTGGAGCAGGAGACATCGCTGCTGGTTGTCTTGCCGTTTTCGTTGGGAGACTGCTGCCCAGCGAAGCTGAGCGCAAGGTATGCTTCAGTCGCCGCGTGTGCGCCCTCGCAGTGCTGTGCTTGCTGTACCCTGCATAGCGGATGCTGAGCCATGGCTGTTGGAGAAGCCAGAGAATGATGGGGGGCATTGCAGACCGGCCGTACCTATATGGCATGGCAGGCTCTGCTGTATGTCCCTGTTCCTTTTATTGAGGCCGGGAGGAGGGGGCAGGCACTGTAGGACTCCCAAAACCAAGGCCCCTGGCTGCACTAGAGTGCCTTGAAGTCCACGGCAGGGAGGAAGCACTGTTGGGCTTCCCGTGTTTGAAAAGGGGCCTAGTGCTCGTTGTATCCCCTGCTGGCTGTGCATATGTGCCACTGTGCCAGCAAGGTCGTGGGCACGTGGTTGTCCGCTCACAGGACAGCTGACCTACATGTGTGTGTCTATTACATGTGTCAGCTGTTACATGTGTAGTGTGTGTACATTGTCTGCACACAGACTAGCCCGTATATGTGGCTACTGTGTGCGGGGCCTCAAGGCTGGCAGCTGCGGTGACAGGAGCAGTGCCTGAATCCCTTAATGGCCACCGCAGCTTAGAGGAGAGGGGTCATCCTCATCCTGTGCCCCCCGGAGACTGGCTGACTGATAATGGCCATCCTGCCAGACCTGAGTTGGTTAAGGAAGCAGGGGGGCTGGGCGCAGAGAAAAAGAGCGCGTCCTATGTAAAAAAAACGCGCCCTCTCTGCTCCGGCCCGCCCCCTGCTGTGACGCTGGCAGCGTCATTCTCGTCATCCGGGGGGCGGGCCGGGGGGCGTGGAAAAAGGCGGCGGCTTCGAGCTAGGCCGAAGCCGCGGCCTAAATTAGATTCCTGCGCCCGAAAAGGGCTCCAGAGCGGCGCGGAGGTCCGGGGAGAGGTCCGGAACTGACCCGGACCTCGCCGGACCCCCTGGGCATTATAGCGGCGGCATGGTGGAGCTCCCACAGAGGACCCAGAGCGCTGGGTCCTCTTGCATCTGGCCGCTGTGCAGCCGTGATGCTGGCTGCTGCAGGGGCACAGGCAGTCTGTGCCCCTGATAGTGCTATGACTGCCCCGTAGTTGATCCCCCGGCCCCATCCGGAGAACACAGCAAGCTGTGTCTCCTGGGTATGCTGCAGCCTAGTTCCAATGGGGTGACTCAGCAGAGCTGAGGCTCCTGGGGTGCTTAGAGGTGCTGCACCTTCTGGCCCTACCTGAGGTGTCTCAACCTAAAGGGACCCCTGAAGGGTGTTTAGGGAGGGATTGCGTCCACCATCAGAGGGCCCCTTCGGAACCTCGACCTCAACCCAGTAACCCCAACAGTGGGGAAATGGGGAGGGAGGACCGTAGTCTCAACCTTAACCCAGCGCCCCAACATTGGGTGGCCGAGGAGGGTGCGGCATGTGGAATAAGGGTCTCAACCTCAACCAGGCACCCCCAACAGTGGTGGGCCGAGGAGGGAGCATGCCGGGAGTCTCACAGAGACCCACTTTTCTTCTTCTTGAATTAAAAAATCCAAAAAGCGAAAAAATTCCATAGGAAATAACCTTTAGGTGTGCCTCCAACGACACTAAGCAAAAACTGGAGATGCACTTCCTGCTCCAGGGTGTATATGCTGCAGAGGAGGAGTTTCTAAACTCTTTTGCAGATTCTGCCTAGTGTCGCCTCCTAGTGGACAGCAGCATAACACCCACGGTCTGTGTCCCCCAATGAGGCGAAGGAGAAAAACCATTTGCCCCCTGCGCTAAGACCCTATGGAGGTTAGTAACCCCAGAAATCTCATGAGGGTTCTTTTCAGGATTCCACAATTCCATGTTAGAAAACCAATCTCCATATCTTCCTCTGGGGGAAGAGATATATAGGGTTACCTCAAAGAGTTGGTCGTACACCCCAGGAAGGTTTTTAGGACAACAGAACTGGAGATTCCCAGACAGTCTCCCATACCGGTAATTGCCCAGCCTCAAACTGCGTAGTAGCTGAGATCTGACGAGTAAGGCACTCTAAAAGTGGCCAATGACATCTTGAATGGCCAATGACATCTTGAGTTCCTAATACTAATCAGTCCTCCGAGGTCTGTAAGAGTAATCTCTAAAGGTACCTTTACACGCCGCTACAACAGGATGGATACAACCCGCTACAGGCTACGATTGAAGCTTGTGTCGTCAATATTGCCCGTAGTAGCGGCGTGTGAAGACGGTAGGAGGCAGCCTGCAACAGATACATCTGTTTCCGAGCACTGCTCTGAAACAGGTGGCTACAAAGCCGATTGCAGCGAGCTGTATCGGCGTGTAAAGAAGGAACAGAAGGGTTGTTTCTACACCATGCTATGTAGCTGGGGCGTGACACAGGCTCCGGGTTACCGCGCCCCCTTCAGCGATCATTGGAGGAAGCTCCTGCGTTGCGATTGGTTGTCGCTGCACAGGGCGGCATATTTAAGGAGCTGACGAGTCACACTACACAATTGCTCGAGCGTCATGTATTAATCAGCCTCCTGTGATGCCTGGCCAATCATGGGTTTCTTGCTTTGTCCTATCAGCTTACGGACGTCTCGTACTCCACAATTGTGGCACGCCTATGTGCTGTCCCTGCTGCACCAGGTCCGCCCATATTAGCTGGTTGTAGCGGTGTGTAAATGAGGTAAGATGAGCTACAGATGGCTACTTGAGACACCCGGCGATGTATCTAGCTGTAGATGTAGCGTAGCGTAGCGCACCTTGTGGCGGCGTGTAAAGGTGGTGCGTTTCCCGTTTGTAACCGTTTGGGCGTGCTCGTGCACGTGAAGTAGCGGGTTGTATCCATCCTCCAGTAGCGGCGTGTAAAGGTACCTTAAGTGTTCTAGAAGGAACATTTGTACACGTCATAAGCCCCCACAATGCACCGGGCTGGATATGATGTGTACGGCGCGGCTTCAATATGCACACTGCACATGAGCCAGGGCCAGGTGGAACACGTGATCAGCCCCCACAATGCACCGGGCCGGATATGATGTTCCAGCCCGGCGCATCATAGGAGGCGAGAATTTCAAAAAGAGGTGGCACAGCACAAGGAATGAGGACGCCCAGAGGAGCATGCTATGAGCCAGCAAGGGGGAAGAATAGAGCCCCGAAACACACCTTACTAGTCTCCAGATGGTAATGGATTAGCTAGCAAGGTGCAGGGACAGGTAGTGATGGCATAGGGGGCAGGGGCGGGCTGGCCCAGGTGGCAGGGGGGCAAGTGCCCCCTGGGCTGGTGGTATAGTCCACATCTAGGGCCGCCCCCTACAGAAACGGGCCGGCCGCGGGCGTCGCTTTGCGGCCGGCACATGACGCTAGACGGGCCGGCCGCGGGAGTCTCTGATCAGGTAAGGGCTGACAGCACCCCCCCCCCCGCTTCTCAAGTCAGACCTGACAGCACCCCCCCCCCCGCTTCTCAAGTCAGACCTGACAGCACCCCACCCCCCCCCCCCGCTTCTCAAGTCAGGGCCGGCAGGGCAAATCTGCCACCCAGGGATGGAGGCTCCAGCCAGCCCCTGATAGGGGGGTAGAACGAGCTGACAGGTTCCCTTTAAAGCCCTGATGGCAATTTTCCAGGCCCCAAACTGAGCATGAGCTGAGATCCCCTTTAGAGCCACATCCAGCAGAGATCAGATTCTGTACCATGTGGAGACAGATGTAACAGAGATGGCAGAGACTAAAATGTTTCCAGACTGAAATCTCTAAGTAGATATTAATGACAGAGTTAACTCTCTAGTTCAGACTGCCTTTGCTCCTGCTGCTGGTAGAGTCCAAGGAAGCTCCAACAGATGAAGGGCCTCTCTGCTCCCTACTCCACATACAGTGCTGAAACACTTGCAGACTGACATTAGGAGCAATGTGCTGTTTTCGCAAAGCATTGCTGGGAAAAAAAATAAAGTGTCAGACTCCCAGGCAGCACAACTCAGCTGATTAAACAGCCCGATTACAGGCGCTGTAGAGACTAAGGCTGCATACTCACAGTAAGGATACGCAGAGTTTTGGACGCTATGTCCAAAACGCTGCGTATGACAGCAGCAGCATAGTGGTTGAGATTTATACACATCCTATCCTCACTATGCTGTTCCCGACCACAGCGTTCTTTTAGCTGCGGTGCGGGTGTCCGCTCCTTCGTAGCATGTTCATTTCATGCTGTGGAGTCGGACGCGGCCCCCATTGAGTGACTGCAGGGAGAAGCCGCACCGCACTCGCTGCACACAGTGAGTACAGGGCGGCTGCGGTCTCCCTGTGGCCACCCGCAGGTTCACTCAGGTCCGAAAGACCTGTGTCCAACACGCAGTTCTTCCGGAGCGTGAGCACATACCCTACGGAGCTGAATGCTCCACACAGAAGGTGGAGGATACACTATCCCCTGGACCCCACACATTCCAGGTCACAGTGCTACACCTGACCTGGACAATCCCCAATTGTACAGTGGATGATTAAGTTTAGATTGACCAAACTACTGCAGACCTATGACACTCTCATCATTACTTGGCAATACGTAGGTTTTGAGGTTACTGTCAGCCGCCCAATGCCATCGAAACAATGGTGCGACATGGCACAGTCAGGGAGTCAGTGTGTTGCAATGGAACTATGGCATCGCATACATGGCGTCAGCCGGAGCCGAAAGAACAGCTCACAGTGAGCCGCCAGTAAAGCAGCCAGGAAAAACACCACAGCAGGTAAAGGAGGGTAGGGGGGTGGTAAGAGGGAAAAAAAAACCTCCCGCATTGACAAGGGACTAAAAAAAAAAAAAAAAAAAAACCTTTTGATATCCGGGGGGCTCTTCCCTCTTTATGCCGGGGGAGGGACCTGCAAAACTTATTAAAAGTTCCCTTTGTCCCTCTGGTGTACAGGGGC
>JARQOC010000010.1:31365646-31379394 GCA_033576535.1 Allobates femoralis | reverse complement strand
GGATCGAGGAGCGGGACCCCAAGAAGTCTTGGAAGGCTAAGGGGTCAATGTTTCACTTTGATCCGACATGTGTTTTCATGTCGGATTAAAGTGAAAGCATTTTTTACCGGCAATGTTATTTTTTGTGATAGCCTGTGGAAGGATCCAAAACGTTTCACCCAAGTCATATAGTGTAAGGGCAATGGTGCCAAATACTAACGAAATGTGTCTAAACTTGTGACTCTGCAGAAAGTAATAAAAATGCCTTAAAACATTATCTCTCATTATTCTGGCATTTGGCAAATATTAATAATTATGGTAATCCTAACTGACCTAAAATGGGAAAGGTTTATTCATGTCAGATAGTGAGAATTCTGCAAATGTGTCTTTATATAGTGGATGGAAACTTCTGGTTTCTACTGTATGCACACACCTATACAGATCCTACATTATACATGAATACACCTGTATGCACACCTACATTATACATGTACACACACACCACACTCTTTAGACACAGATATACCATTGTTGTGCCCCTATCACACACTCTGCAGTGCCGCCATCCTCTATACTGCAGCAGGGACCCCCGTCAGTACCTCGTGGGAGTCGCCCTCCGCGGAGGAGATCTGCTCCAGCCGGGTCTGGCACAGCCTCTCCACCCAGTGCTGGACCTTCTCAGACTCCTCTAGATCTTCTCGCTCAGTTTCTGAGACCTTAGGAATAGAAATAGATGGAGATGACTAAGAGCGGTCGGAGGCCCACCATCAGCACAAACCCCGGACCCAAGCAGAATCATGGCACCCATATATCCCTGGAGATCGGGGGACAAAGGGTGAATGGGGACGTGTGTTCATGACCTGTTCAGATTACAGATGTAAGATCCTCCTCCATCATCAGCCCCCAACATAAGCAACCCTTTAGGCCAGAGCCCCTGTGGTATAATACAAGCCCCCTCCTGCAGAGAACGGGGTGGGGGACACTAGAGGCATTATCCAAAGAAGGTCAGGAGAACCCACTCCTCACTGCCCAAACAGAAGACAGCAGCCACCCATATGCTCTACTCACTAGTTCTGCAGGACATGGGGCTAGAAACCTCCATTCTAGTAACTGGATCCATATAGACCATGGCTCCATTGGATCACTGATCTGTACCCGTCTTGTCACGATTGACAGCGTATATGCATGTAAGTGTGGCTGTCAATCACTGGACTCATAAGCCTGGAGTCCACCCGCACACCTGCCCAAGCTGTAAGGGATGAAGACCCCTGGAGTGTGAGTGTCTGGGCAGAGTGACACCGCAGCTCCATTACCTCCTGCACCAGGCGGCTGATCTTCAGCTGCTTCTCCTTCTCCAGCATCTCCTCCTTCTCTTTGGCCAATTTCTGCTCAAACTCCATCTCCTTCTTGCTCTTCTTCTGCTCGTACAGACTCTCTGCCTTTGATTTCTTCCGATCTTTCCCTTTCTGAGGGTGAAGGGATCCAGGACAAACATGGGAAAAGATCACGCAGTGGAGTCCACGCAGAAGTTACGCAGAGATCACACAGAATGCAGAGGAGGCCACGCAGAGATCACACAGAATGCAGAGGAGGCCACGCAGAGATCACACAGAATGCAGAGGAGGCCACGCAGAGATCACACAGAATGCAGAGGAGGCCACGCAGAGATCACACAGAATGCAGAGGAGGCCACGCAGAGATCACACAGAATGCAGAGGAGGCCACGCAGAGATCACACAGCACACAGGAGGCCATGCAGAAGAGACCACACAGCTGAGGCCACGTAGAAGAGGCCATGGAGAGGAGGCCACACAAAGGTCACACAGCATGCAGAGGACGACACATATCACGCAGAAGAGGCCACACACAGATCACACAGAGGAGGCCACGCAGCACGCAGAGGAGGCCATGCAGAGGAGGCCAAGCAGCGATCACACAGCACACAGGAGGCCAAATACACAGGACCATGCAGAAGAGACCACATAGAGGAGGACACACAGAGGAGGGCACACAAAAGAGGAAACACAGGAGAGGCCACACAGAGATCATGCAGCACACAGAAGTGGCCACATAGGAGATATCATATCACACAGAGGTCACACTGCACACAGATCCCACGGCACACAGATCCCACGGCAAGTATTACTTTGAGGACACGCAGAGGAGGCTACACAGAAGAGACGACGCAGAAGAGACATCACAGAAGAGACCACGCAGCACGCAGAGGAGGCCACAAAGGAGATATCAGATCACAAAGAGGTCGCACGGCACACAGATCCCACGGCACACAAATCCCACGGCACACAGATCCCACGGCACACAGATCCCACGGCACACAGATCCCACGGCACACAGATCCCACGGCACACAGATCCCACGGCACACAGATCCCACGGCACACAGATCCCACGGCACACAGATCCCACGGCACACAGATCCCACGGCACACAGATCCCACTACACATATTTTTAGGGCAGTCAATGCTTTCTGGGAAAAAGTGAGCAAATAGCCGTCATCCAGGAGAAGAAACCTCTCTGGAGCCCTGTAGGGGGCGGCCTCATAAGTCACAGTGTGACCCTTCAGCAGGACCACTGATATTTAGCAGGGTTTCTTTGATAAGACTTAAATCTAGTTTTGTGAGAATTCATGGCCAGGCAATGCATCCTGGGAGAAGAGAATGCAACTGAGAAGAGCAGAGCGGGACTGAGGCTAAACTGTGATGGTGAAATGAAGAATAATCCCCACTGTAACTGAAGGAACGCAGCGCAGCATCAGCGCCAGGTCTGAGGCTCAGATCATCCTGCCGGGTCACTCACAGGTCGGGGCGATGCTCACTTAGCTCTTATCCTATGGTCCGTAGATGTGTTGGGATTTATGTGCAAAGCCCTTAAAAACTGGATTTGGACAAATGTCCTGCAGGTAGACTGACATTCACTGTGCGCTCTGTCCGACATCACCCGTATATGCCTACCTGAGGCGGGCACCAAAACGCAGCTTATCACAGAGGAGCATGATGTGGGGGCAGAGACCCTGGTCCCAGCAATGTGTCACTTACTGGGCTGCTTACTGAAGTTTTAAATCAGAAGAGGACTAGTTGTCTCGTGCCATGTAGTCCTCCTGTGCAACTCCACCCCCCAACACTGACTGGCAACTTTCTGCCTATGCTGTGTACACACAGCTGTCAAATCAGTGATGTGGGTGTGGTTACTGTGCGGTGGGGGCAGGGTTACACTGTGCGGCGGGGGCAGGGTTACACTGTGCGCTGGGGGCAGGGTTACACTGTGCGCTGGGGGCAGGGTTACACTGTGCGCTGGGGGCAGGGTTACACTGTGCGCTGGGGGCAGGGTTACACTGTGCGCTGGGGGCAGGGTTACACTGTGCGCTGGGGGCAGGGCTACACTGCGCGCTGGGGGCAGGGCTACACTGCGCGCTGGGGGCAGGGTTACACTGTGCGGTGGGGGCAGGGCTACACTGCGCGCTGGGGGCAGGGTTACACTGTGTGGCGGGGGCAGGGTTACACTGTGCGCTGGGGGCAGGGTTACACTGTGCGCTGGGGGCAGGGTTACACTGTGCGCTGGGGGCAGGGTTACACTGTGCGGTGGGGGGCATGGTTAGGGCTCATTCAGATGTTCCATATTCCCGTACGAGTTCTAGCCGTAGTTTTTACAGTCTCTAGGGCCATTCACATATCTGTGACTTTTCCTGGACCGTGGATAATTGTGGAGAAATCTTTGATTTAGATCTGAGTTTCAGATTAACATCAACATCTCAAGTCTATGGATCAATAAAATATATATACATGAGGTTGTGTGGTATTCATGGAATGTCAAAATGGAGAAATTTTATTTCACCACGTACGAGAAGAAACAAGGACACTGATCAAAATTACCTGTCCAATTTATTCATACATCTGAATGAGCCATATATACAGGGCTCAGCATTCAGAGGACAGTTACACCTATAGCAAAAAAGAAATCGGCATTTTATTAAACCTGCAGCAAGATGCCCAGTAAGTGACACATTGCTGCATTCAGGGTTTCTGCCCCACATCAAACTGCTCTCACATAAGGGAGCAAAAACCTGGAACCAGATCCCCTCTAACATGTGCGGCAAAACGAGAGGGACATTCTGCGCTCAGCGGTGCACCTCGCCCTCATGTTGTACTGTGTATGAAGCACTGGACATGCAGGCATCGCACATACGGCACTGCACACGGCACATGCGGCACTGCACACAGCTTACCTTTCTAAGAGTCGGGAACTTCCCTTCATATCGGTAGAACCATCCGAATGCTAAATATGGCGAGACATGAAGGTGAGAACTGGCAGCAACTGTCAGCCAATCACCACACTGCACTCATGGCGCCACATTTATCCTAATCAACCCTCCATATGCTAGACTGGAGAACAGCATCATGGGAAGGGCAGATCATTGCCCTCATATATCCAGAAGTTATAAGCAGTGTTATCAGCAGATACCCAGCGCACCGTAGACCTGGACAGCCCTGAAGGTCGATGACAGGCCACCATAGACCTGGCCACCCCTGAAGTCAATGCCAAGCCACCATAGACCTGGCCACCCTGAAGGTCAATGCGAGGCCACCAAAGACCTGGCCACCCCTGAAGGTCAATGCCAGGCCACCATAGACCTGGCCACCCCTGAAGGTCAATGCCAGTCCACCATAGACCTGGCCATCCCTGAAGGTCAATGCCAAGCCACCACGCCACCACAGACCTGGCCATCTCAGATGTGACCATGCCTGAAGGTCCCTTCGGTCTGATACCATTTATGCCATCATTTACAGGAGTGGAGTAGACACAATGAAGATGGTGATCCACAGATGACACAATATTGCCCCCTGACCATGTGATCAGCAGAGCAGGGACATCATCAGGGATCACTTTATAAAAATCTACACAAGCAGCGATTCCGGAGCGTAGATCAAACAGACCGTGCACCCACAGGCAATGCACAAACCACTAAAGTCACCCGGACAAATCCATGAGCATCTCTGCACCAAACTACAGCAATAGGCCGTCATGGCTACAAGAGCGTTCGTGTGGCTCTGGCTGTCAGGTTGGTACACAAAGATAAGAGGGAAAGAAAGGGGGATGAGACTGGGAAAGGAAAGGAATAGATGGGGAAAGGAATGAAAGAGGGAAGAGGTCGAGAACAGAGAGAAAGTGGGAAGAGACAGGGAAAGGGAAGCGATGGAAAAAAAGCGAAAAGAAATAGGGGAAGCGATGGAGAAAACGGATAAAAAGGAGGAAAACATGGGAAAGGAAAGAAAGAGGGAAGAGACAGGGAAAGGAAAGGCACAAATAGGAAAAGCGTAAAAAATTGGGAGAAGGATAGAAAGGAGGGAAAGAAAGGGGGAGGAGATAAAGAATGGAAAGAAATGGGAAAGAGAAAGGGAAAGGAAAGAAAGGAGGAAGAGATTGTGAAAAGGACTGAAAGGAGGAAAAGAAGGAAAGAATGAAAGTGAGGGAGCGACAGGAAAGGAATCGTCTATAAAAGGTAAGAAAGGGGGAAGAGATGAGGAAAGGAATAAAAAGGGGAAGAGAGGAGAGGGGAAGGAAAGGACTACATGGGAAAGGTATGGGGAAAAGGAAGGAAAGAAAGGGGGAAGAGAAAGGGAAAGGAAAGCCATGGAAAAGAAATGAGGAAAATACTGGGGAAGAGATAGGGAAAAGGATAGAAAGGAGGAAAAGATGTGGAAGAAAAGAAAGGAGGAAAAGAAAGAAATAGACAGGGAAAGGAGAGTGAGGGGTAAGATATGGAGAAAATGAAGAAAGGAGGCATAGACTGGGAAGGAAAGGAATGGAAATGAGACAGGTAAAGGAAAAGATAGGGGAAGAGCTGATGAAAGGAAAGAAAGCGGAAGACACAGGAAAAAAGGAAAAGACTAAGAAATTAAAGAAAGAGGGAAGTTATGAGGAAAAGGAATTAAAGAGGAAAAGACTGCTAAGGAAAGAAAGGGAGAGGAGTCAGAGAAAGGAACAAAAGAAAATCGAGAAGAATTGGAAAAAGGAAAGGAAGAGGGAAGATATGGGAAAAGGAAAGGAGGGGAAAGACAGGCAATAGAAAGGAAGAGGGAATGGATAGGGGAAAAGAAGAGAAAAGAGACTGGAGATAGGAAAATAAAGGGGAAAGAGATGGGGAAGGAGAAACTGGGAAGGAAAAGGGAAGAGAAAGGTAATAGAAAGTAAGAGGGAAGAAAACTGAATTAGTCCTTACCGGTAATTCCTTTTCTTGGAGCCTTCCACGACAGCATTGGAGGATGTCGTCCACGCCCTATTGGGGGACAGGAACACAGAGAGGTTAAAAGCCCCTCCCCTTCCTCCGCACTCCAGTGTATTATCAAGATCACCTGAAGACATGGATTACCTGATACACCTGAATCCCAAAAATCGACAATAAGGGGGGGAACTGATGCTGTCGTGGAAGGCTCCAAGAAAAGGAATTACCGGTAAGGACTAATTCAGTTTTCTCCCATCGCCTTCCACGACAGCATTGGAGGAATACCACCGATACTCCTCAGGGTGGGACAACTGCCTGTAGGACTTTCCTACCAAAGGACAGATCCCGACTAGAGGACAGATCTAACCTATAGTGGCGAGAAAAGGTGTGGAGGGACGACCACGTAGCCGCTCTGCATATCTGCTCAGATGAAGCTCCAGCCCGCTCTGCCCAGGATGTAGCAGCAGCCCGAGTGGAATGAGCCTTCAACCCCACTGGAGGAGCAAGGTCTTGAGCGACGTAGGTCGAACAGATCGCCTTCTTGATCCAGGAAGCGATGGTAGCCTTGGAAGCCTTCTTCCCTTTGTTTTTCCCAAAATGCTGAACAAACAGGTTCTGATCTAATCTCCAGGAAGCGGTCACTTGGAGATAGTGGAGGACTGACCGACGGACATCCAAGGTGTGAAACACGGCCTCAGCTGCATTAGCAGGAGAATGACAATAGGACGGGAGCACCACTTCCTGGGACCGATGAAAATCCGACACAACTTTAGGAAGGAAGGACGGATCCAACCGAAGCGTAATGCGATCATCGGAAACCACGAGGTAAGGCGCCTGGATCGAGAGCGCCTGCAGTTCCCCAACTCGCCTGGCCGAAGTAATGGCTACCAAAAACGCCGTCTTGTGAGAGAGAGAGATGGAAGGGAAGCAGCAGACAATCCCAAGTAGGGACGGAAGGCCGAAGCCTGGGACGCAGTCTACAAGCAGAGGTAAAAAGAAACGTTTGATCCATCGATGGCCAGCAAGATCCTGATCAAACACGGCACCGAGAGCTGAAACCTGGACCTTAAGGGTGCTCGGCTGAAGGCCCAAATCCAAGCCTCGCTGCAAAAAATCCAAATTGAGAGCCACATTAGGATGATGGATATCCGGAATGGAAGGAGCACACCAGGACAGAAAGCGTTTCCAAACCTTCCCGTAAATGGCGTTCGTCACGGGCTTCCTGCTCTGCTGAAGCGTGCGGATTACAGCTTGGGAGAGGCCCTTGGCCGTCAGGATCTCGGCCTCAACAGCCATGCCGCCAGATTGAGCCACTGCGGGTCCGGGTGAAACAGAGGACCCTGGGATAGCAGGTCGAGGTTGTGGGGCAACCGAATCGGACCCTCCAGGCATAGGTCGTGGATAGCGCCGTACCATGCCCTTTTGGGCCACAGGGGAGCCACCAGGATAGCCGTCACCCCCTCCGCCCGAATCTTCTGCAACGTCTTGGGGAGCAGCGGGATCGGAGGAAACGCATACACCAACCGGAAGTCCCAGCGATGGGCGAAGGCGTCCAGCCCCAGAGGATTGCCCGACCGACTCAGGGAAAAATACGTCGGCACCTTGGCATTGGCTCCCGATGCAAACAGGTCGATTGAAGGGACTCCCCACCTGTCCGTGAGAGAGCGAAACACGTCCAGATGGAGGCTCCATTCGCCAGGGTGGACCTCCGTGCGGCTCAAGAAATCTGCCTGTACATTGGCCATTCCCTTCAGAAGTACTGCCGAGGAGGAGAGAAGATGGCGTACTGCCCACAAAAAGAACAGTCTTGCCAGCCCCTGCAAGTGTAAGCCACGAGTACCGCCTTGGTACCGCAAGAACGCAACCGTAGTCACATTGTCTGACAGGACCTTGACATGATGACCCCGGAGAACGTGAGCTGCAGCAAGAAGCGCTTCCTCCACTGCCAGAAGTTTGAAGACTGGCGACTGACCGAGCGACTCCAAATCCCCTGGAACGGTGTGCGAACTACCATCGTGCCCCAACCGGAACCGCTGGCATCAGTGGGAATGGAGGTCACAGGAAGGTGTCTGGGATTCATCCCCAGGAAAGCGAGATTACCACCCGCCCCGGGGTCCGGACCCACGAGTTTAAGGAATCCTGACGTCTGTCCCAGGAACTCAGTATGTGTTCCTGGAGCAGTCGGGAAGGAGCCTGAGCCCTTGTTACTGACTGAATGCAGGCCATCATGGCCCCTAACAGGGACATTGCTTCCCGCAAGGAGGGCGACCCCCCTGCCCGGAGGCGGGTCAGATTCACGCGGCGCAAAAGCTGATATTCCGCAGGAAGGAACGAGGTCTGTCTGGAGGAGGCCAGCAAGACTCCCAAAAATTGACGTCGGGTTGCAGGCACCCGTTCCGATTCCCAAAGATTGGGTACCCATCCCAGGGACTCAAGAATCTCCAATGTGTTGGAGACCTTTGTGCGCAGAAGCGCTGCCGAAGGAGCCACCACCAACATCTCGTCTAAATAGGGAAGCATACATATCCCCTGGGTCTGGATGAATGTGATCGCTTCCCCCATGAGTTTGGTAACCTCTGGGGCCGACGAAATCCCAAAGGGCAGCACATTAAGCCGAGAATGGACCGTCCCGCCTGCCCCGGAGATCGTGAATCGCAGAAAGCGCTTGTGGGACGGGTGTATGGGGACATGAGAATACGTGTTCTGGAGGTCCACAACAACCTGGAGTAGCGCCCCTGGCCCTCCTCTCCAGGAGGAACCAGGGACCCCACACCCGAATCCAACATGTGTCGCAGAGCCGACAAGAAAAACCGTGCGAGAGTCCCCCTGAGAAAGGGAGAGGACTCGAAGACACGGAGGGGCTGGCTCTCGAATTCCAAGCGTAGACCCTCCCAAATGGTCGAGAGGATCCAAGGCACAAGGAGATCGCTTGCCACTGTGGCAGAAACCGCAGGAGCCGCCCCGCAATGGGGAAGGCGACCTTGTTTAGGAGCGGCTGGTGATGCCGCTACTGGGGGAGCAAGATATTACGGGTCTTGTTCCCATACTGGAATGCCCAGCGACCAGACTTACCCTTCCCTTTAGACTGGGAGGGTTGGCTGCGCTCAGGCCAAAAGGACTGCCTCCGAAAGGGCTCCTGTTCCGGGAGACACCTTTTCCAGGATGTCATCTAATGCCCTTTGCAAGGGGAGGCCACACAGCTGGAGCTTAGACGTGAACTCCTCATTCCATCTTGTAAGCCACACTGCCCTCGAGCTGTGTTAGCCAACACTGCGCACCTGGCGCCAACACGGAACGACTCAGCAGAGGCATCGGCCAGGAAGCCCATAGCACGTCTCAGAAGTGGAATGGAGTCCAAAGCTCTTTCCTGGGAATACCCTGCAGGATGAATTCTCCCAGCTGGGTGAGCCACTTAAAGAGAGACCTGCTCACATGTAGAGGAAATGTACACCGTTAAAGACATAGCTGCCGCCTCCCAGGATCTTTTGAGGAAACTCTCCATTTTACGAACGAGGGGGTCCTTCAACCGGGAGGAATATTCAAAAGGCAACGTGGTCTTATATGCTAAGCTTCCCAAATGGAATACTGCCATAGACCTTCATGTTAGAAGTCCCATTGACTTTATAGAGACTTCCATAGAGATTCCCATTGGGTCTCTCATGAGGTCTCCCATCCAGCCCGTGACTGAGGCTCCTGCTGCTTAGCCTCAACAGTGTGTCAAGGGCATGCACAATGGGTTTACAATAGCAGCTGATTGCTACCCTGGCCACCTGGATGTCCACCTTCGGGACCTCCCAGACAAAGTCATCACCCTCCAATCCACTCGGATGGGGTGAGCCGCTTAGCCTTCAGGCCTCTGAACATTTAGTCCTGCACAGAAGAAGGGGATTCCACCACCTCTACTCCCATGGTACAATGGACAGTGTCCACCAATGCACCCATGGACTCTGTGGAAAAATAGTAGTGTCCAGATTCTCGTGTCTGGACAGAGGCAACAGCGGCAATATCCTCGCCGTCCTCTAACGCTGAGCTCTGGCCAGCCTCCATGAGATCCACAGAGTCACAATCCTGGAGCTTCCTCTCTTACGGAGGGGAAGGCCCGGAAGCTGCAGCAAAACCCCGCAGTGCCGAAATAGAAGCCTGCACCTCTTCCCTAATGGATTGGAGCTCCTCAAGCAGGGATGGGGAGTCCATCCTGACAACACTGTCAGTCATGGCCGACACCTTGTTGTAGGAAGAGGGACATTTTGTGCCGCAGCCACATTATTGCTCCCTTTCACAGACGGCCCTCGTCTCCCTATAGACAAAAAGGGAAGAGAAGGGGGTCCCAGTGTGAGTGCAGCGCTTAAATAACTCTACCCCTTGTGACCACCCCCAGAAACACTTACATGAGCTGGGGGAACGCTGGGCTCTGCAGAAGCAGAGGTGGAAGCCTATCACCTTCCATGTTTTAGGGATCAGCCTTACCTGGGTGTAGCTTCCGCGGGTACTTATCCAGAAGTACCGTGCCCCCAACGAGGAACACCTGTTCCCTCCCTCCTCCTGGTCACCGGCCGCGGGCAGTAGCGCGCGAAAGTCCTGCTGGGTTCCCTGGAGCCGCGCCCAGCCTGCCACAGCCCTTACAGGAGCCGCCGCCCGAAACCGGAAGTGCCATCCCGGAACCGGAAGTGCCATCCCCGAAACCGGAAGTGCCTCCGCGGCACCTCTGATGCATGCCCCAGGGACCGCAGCTGGAGGAGGGAGACGCCGGAGAGCTGAACAGGCCTCCGGCGTTGCAATACACGGCCTGCTTTACCCCGTAGGACGCAGGAAGGCCGGATGGTCCCACCACGGGAGCCCTGAGAAGGAGGAGGAGGCCGCCCCCGACGTCCATCCCTGGCCCGGCTGTAAGTACACCCCAATGCTGCCTCTGCCGGCCTGACAGCACTGGAACCTCTCCATGCCCCAAGGGGGACAGGAAGACACTGGAGTGCGGAGGAAGGGGAGGGGCTTTTAACCTCTCTGTGTTCCTGTCCCCCAATAGGGCGTGGACGACATCCTCCAATGCTGTCGTGGAAGGCGATGGGAGAAATAAGGAAATGGAAATGAAGAGTGGGCAAGACTGGGAAGGGGAGGAAAGGAAAGGAAGGGCAGAGGAAATGGAAAGATGTCCACAAAAAAAATACATAATGGGGAAGACATATGAAAGGAAAGGAAGGGTAAAAATTTGGGAAAGAAGGGCAAAAGATGGGGAAAGGAAGGAAATAGGGAATGGAAGGGAAAAGGGATGGCGAAAAGAAAAACATGGGCGAAGAGATAGGGAAGGGGAAAAGAAAGGCTAATGGAAAAGAAGAGGGAAAAGATAGGGTAGAAGAAAAGAAAAGGGAAGAGATTGAAGAAAGTAAAGAAAGAGGAAAGAGATTATAAAAGGAATGGGAATACAAAGAAAAGAAAGGGGAAAATTGTGAAAGGGAAAAGAAAAGGAGGTGGTTAAAAGGAACGGAAGACGGAAGAGGCGGTTAAAGAAAAAGGGTAAAAGACAAGGAAAGGAACTGAAGAGCCATAAAATAGAAAGAAAGCAGGAAGAACAGGAGAAAAGAAGATGGAAGGATTGGGAAGGAAATTAAAGGGGAAGAGACAGGAAAAGGAAAGGAAAATAAAGAGAAGAAAATGAAGAGGAAAGACTCAAAAGGAAAGGGAAACATGAGGAAAAGGAAAGAAAGTGGAAAGTCATGAACTGAAAAGGAAGTGTGAAGAGATATGAAATGAAAAAGGAATGTGGAAGAGAAAAGGTAGGAAATGTAGAGGCTATGAAGAAGATGAAAAAACATAAAAGAAGAAGGAAGGGAAGAGACGTGGAAGGAAATGAAGGGGGAAGAGTCATCAAATGGAAAGAAAGGGGAAAATAAAAAGGAAAGTGATGAGGAACAAAATGGAGGAAGATACAAGAAATAAAAACAAAAGTGGGAAGAAAAAAGGAAAAAGATAGGAAAGGAAATGGAGGAAGAGATATGGAATGAAAACAAGGGGAAAGAGATAAAAGGAAAGGAAGGGGGAATAGGCTGTTAAAGTAAAGAATGATAGAAGTGATTGGTAGAGAGGAAAAGAGGAGCAAAAGGAAAAAGAAGAGGTAAGAAAGGGAAGAGATACAAGATGAAAGAGAGTAAAAGGAGAGACAAGGAAAAGGGATTATGAGAGGAGCAGAGAGACGTACAACCTGCTTGTGCTGATCTCTACCGCCATCTTGCACGTCTTTTCCATCAGCTGAAAAGAGAAAGGAGGAAGAAAATGGCGGTGACAGAAGTTAGAGAGTGATTGAAGAGGAGAGCGGAGTGTGGAGCCATCGTGGAATCCTCAGGATAACGTCAGACGGGGGCGCGTCTCCTCGGGATAACGTCAGACGGGGGCGCGTCTCCTCGGGATAACGTCAGACGGGGGCGCGTCTCCTCGGGATAACGTCAGACGGGGGCGCGTCTCCTCGGGATAACGTCAGACTGGGGCGCGTCTCCTCGGGATAACGTCAGACGGGGGCGCGTCTCCTCGGGATAACGTCAGACGGGGGCGCGTCTCCTCGGGATAACGTCAGACGGGGGCGCGTCTCCTCGGGATAACGTCAGACGGGGGCGCGTCTCCTCGGGATAACGTCAGACGGGGGCGCGTCTCCTCGGGATAACGTCAGACGGGGGCGCGTCTCCTCGGGATAACGTCAGACGGGGGCGCGTCTCCTCGGGATAACGTCAGACGGGGGCGCGTCTCCTCGGGATAACGTCAGACGGGGGCGCGTCTCCTCGGGATGACGTCAGACGGGGGCGCGTCTCCTCGGGATGACGTCAGACGGGGGCGCGTCTCCTCGGGATGACGTCAGACGGGGGCGCGTCTCCTCGGGATGACGTCAGACGGGGGCGCGTCTCCTCGGGATAACGTCAGACGGGGGCGCGTCTCCTCAGGATAACGTCAGACGGGGGCGCGTCTCCTCAGGATAACGTCAGACGGGGGCGCGTCTCCTCAGGATAACGTCAGACGGGGGCGCGTCTCCTCAGGATAACGTCAGACGGGGGCGCGTCTCCTCAGGATAACGTCAGACGGGGGCGCGTCTCCTCAGGATAACGTCAGACGGGGGTGCGTCTCCTCAGGATAACGTCAGACGGGGGAGCGTCTCCTCAGGATAATGTCAGACGGGGGTGCGTCTCCTCAGGATAATGTCAGACGGGGGTGCGTCTCCTCCTTGATGTCACCGCTGTTTCCAGCAGGTCATTCAGCTCTTTTCTTATTTCAGGTGATTTCAGTAACGGAGGCCGCAGCTTTCTATTCTGACTGCAGCGCACCCGACCCTCAGCACACTGCTGTCCACCTTCTATCCTGACCCCAACACTTTATAAGCCGTACGAGATAACAAAGAAGATGGTTGAGGAGCCCACCGGGCACAGTCTGTGAGCAAAATCACCATCTCGACTGGCTCTCACCTGGCTGACAATCATCACAAAAGGTGTGAGAAGTGAAAATGTCTGCGCTCCCCAAGACTGCGCCCCCCCCTCGACTTCTCATTATC